>JBAMBO010003496.1:0-56451 GCA_037044535.1 Lordiphosa magnipectinata
AAAAAAATAATTTAAAACCTAATTTACAAAAATAAAAATAATGATTTTCAAATATATTTTGAAAAAGTTCGAATTTTGGTATAGAAAGTATGAAAAAATATTGATTTTGTATGGGAGTTATATCTAAATGATGTCGGATTGGCTCGAAACTTGGTAAAACATTGGAAACAACTAAAAAAAATAGAGGTAAGCTAACTTCGGCTCGATCGAAGTTTATATACCCTTGTAGCTTGATGGCGCCACTACTTTGAGCATTTGCTTCCCAGTTTGTTATATGGCAGCTATACGATGTGTTCATCCGATTTTGACCGAACTAACCAAAATTGTGTGGAAACTGATAATATTCACAACTGGAAGGTGTAAAGACGCCACCATTGAAAACAAAAAAGTTTTTCTCAGTAGAACTACTTTTTCAACCGATCGTTCCTATGGCAGCTATATGCTATAGTCATCCGATTTGAATCAAACTTGGCAGAATTGTGTGGTAGCATATAGTATTGATCAGTAACAAGTTTGAGAGCGATAGCATTGAAAACAAAACAGTTTTTCCTACTAAGACTTTATCTCAGACATATCTTTTGTATGGCAGCTATACTATATAGTTGTCCGATTTTCATAAAACTTGGTGGAATTATGTAAAAGCATAGAAAACTTAGAAATACGAGGATTGGGGACGTTTGCGTTGAAGACAAAAAAGTTTTCTCACTAGAACTACTTTTTCAACCGATCATTCCTATGGCAGCTATATGCTATAGTCAGCCGATTTCAATCAAACTTGGCAGAATGGTGTGGTAGCATATAGTATTGATCAGTAACAAGTTTGAGAGCGATAGCATTGAAAACAAAACAGTTTTTCCTACTAAGACTTTTTCTCAGACATATCTTTTGTATAGCAGCTATACTATATAGCTGTCCGATTTTCATAAAACTTGGTGGAATTATGTAAAAGCATAGAAAACTTAGAAATACGAGGATTGTGAACGTTTGCGTTGAAGACAAAAAAGTTTTTCTCACTAAAACTACTTTTTCGACCGATGGTTCCTATGGCAGCTATATGATATAGTGATTTGATCCGGCCGATTCCGACAAATGTGCAGCGTATTTGTACCAAAAGGCTTCGTGCAAAGTTTGGTTAAAATAGATTAATTAATAGATTTGGCTATAAAGATAACACCAGATGTGAAAAATTTTAATAATGTTAAAAATGTACCTAAACCTTGACCGATTATATTGTAGTTTTGAAAAAACAGCTGAGCATTACTTTATATAGATTCTGACCAATAATCAGCACCCTAGCTTTATTAATAGGGCTTACAGGTGGTCGAAAGGAAACATATTTTCCAATATTTTGACTTTGGTGCTCTATAGCTCCCGAACTACTAAGTCTGTTTTAATAAACTCTTATTTATATAAGAACTTGAACAATTTTTAATCAAACAAAGAAAAAATGAATTCAAAATTTTGAGCGGTTGAAATGATACAGAATTTTGTCCAAGGCAAAACCATTCTGGACCACTGTGCGCTGTATAGAAATTGGGCGTGTTCAGCAGAATAATTGATCCCTGAACAGGTATCACAAAAAAATTATGCATCAAATAGTTTCTGCTGAACGAAGTACTACATTTTTAACAACGCCCCGGGGCGATGAATATTGAAGAGGCGGCGTAGACACATTAGAGCTCCGTGTCAACATAAATTTTGAGTCTACGAAGTGACAATTAGGCTTAATTACATTTTAGAATTTATTATAGTTATTTACAGATGATTAAAAGCTTATCTTTGCATCGATAGCATGCCTATCGATACACAATTACTGTTGGTGGGAGCAGTATCACTTCAAAGTAGCATACTATTTCTTCGATACATGCTCCTCTATCATCATACTTCAAATTGGCTATCAAGATACCGCATCACTTGAGTTCAGCAGGAGGATCAGTGAAAATTTATACTTGTTCAGGGAGCAAGTTGTTCTGCTGAACAAGCCCATTGAAAAGCCCACAGAAAATCCGTATCGACAGTTTAAATAGTAACCTGTGTGTCTGTAGAATCCCGTATTAAAAGCCGTTTACATAATAATATATTTTACATATTTATATAAAAATTTCACAATCATTTACTTTACAGTGGATGTTCATCCTCGTATTGCTCCATTATAGCTATAACCGGATCATTAATATACTTGCGTACCTCCCAGTTCATGGCAAAATCTGTATGATCCCACATTTTGTCCTCCATATGATGCATTATTTTGTTGGGCAAAGTATCAGCCACACGCTTAACATCTTCCACTGCGGCCATGTCATCATTATCCGAATACCATAAATGCATTTTACACGTAATTTTCTTGGTGTCATAATCTGGTGGTACTTCTGCTCCATATACCTTACGATTCTTCTTAGTTCCGAAATCGAATTGTCGAAAATGTCCTGACTGATGTTCCTGCATATAATGCAGAATTTGATCGGTTGACACACCCGCCGGATGTGACTGAACCACTATAGCGCTAGCTGTCTATGGGAAAAATTTCCTGTTAATTAAACTTTTTCTTCTCAACTTACCTAACCAACTTACCTGATTTTGACGTCCCTCAATGCTGCTGTCATAAAGTATGCCATCACAAAAGTTGGCTACCATCGATTCTGGTCGACAACTGTTGTAAAATAGAGCCAACACAAAGTCATTATACGGCAAAAACTCTTGGGAAGCAAACATTCTCGAGTATGTATTGTAGTGTCCCAGATATGGGGACAAATTGTTAACCAGTCTATCGTTCATGTGATTCATAAATGCCACCGGTGCCAGCATGTGAGCTGTCTTAATCTTTCCATTATAGTCCGGACGTAAAGACATCGCAGCGAAAAATACCGTGGTACCCTGGGAATGACCCACATAGTGTAAGGCTTTCTGTTGCTTTCCATTCTCCGTAGCAAGAGCCAAATCAATCATGGCAGTTATGTCATAATATCCAATCTCATGCCAACTGAAACGCCAGAAATGGGGATGTTTGGTAGAACGCGTTGTATGATTCCTGGAGTAAGTGTTACCGCGTGCATTACCCAGCCAAACATCGTAGCCTGCATCGGAAAGCAAAAAAGGCAGAGCATCATTGGGTCCCAATGCGAGCCAAATATCGGAGCTGGACATAAGTCCATGCTGTATGAGAACAATGGGACGAATTGTATGCTCATTCTGTAAGTTGTGCGAGTAGGGAATTCGAAAGAGGCCTATAATGTAACCATCCTCCGTTGTGACATGATGATGCTCTGCGGGATAACCATGCTCCTTAATACGATCCACCTAAGTACAAGAGTAGCTCAGAAGTTTTCTTTTAGTATAAAAGTTGTCACCGTTACCGTTGTCAGCCTGGAGGCCAGACTCACATGAGCCTCGGGATTATTAAACAGCTGATAAAAGTCTGTGTGTTCAGAAACGAAAGGAGCACTGTTTACTCCTGTCCCAACACTACAGAGACCCAACAAAATGCTAATGACAGCTATCCTACTGTTGTACATGTTGCGACAGTACTAGCGTGGCCATGAAGCCGACTATTCCCTTTAAAGACGTTAGCTATGCCACTTGAATCGTTGGCCAATCTCTCGATAAGCGGCCTCTAATTAAACAGGCATAAACTCAAGTGGTTGTGTGCATTAATAGGTTTTTGGCCTTTTGTTTATGGTAAATGCATTCTTTGTTTATTAGATCAAATAGTCATTTTAAGAACTAATTTACGGAGTCTTTTTAGGACTACCAATCTTGAAGGCGTTAAGGCCTGGGAGTTATGCCGCACTATTTTCCGATGGCTGTTAAAGAAAGAAACTAAAATATGTATATACCAGGGACCGTAAAAAATGATTATTTGTAACTTTTGTATTAAAAAAACTTATCAACTTGGAGTAGCCGTATGAAATAATGCATCACAATTAAAAATAAGTCTATTTCGATAACACAAGGCAACAAAATTGACTTTTTCCAGTATATTGAAGAGTTGGTGGTAATTCTAGATGATTTTCGTATGCTGAAAGGGAATCTGTTTTCAGAAATGGTCCATCACAATGAGAAGATTCGTTAGGGATAACGATGAAACAGTATAGGCAACCAGCTCTTTTTGGTGGTACAATGCATAAGTTGTTTGCAGTTGTGAACAAACGCAATTTTTTCGGACCTAGAGCCAGCCAAACTCACTAATTGATGAGATTTTTAGTAATTTGAGCTTAAAATTGCAAAAATGACTATTTTCATCCTTTTTAGACGCGTTTTGTGTGGGGAACCTATATTTTTGTTTTGACTCTCTTTAATATTAGAGTATAGTACTACTTCTTAACTTTGAAATAAACTATCCCAAACATTTCAATGATTTTTTTCAATGAAGATATACTATTTTTAGTAATTTTATACGTTTTCACAAAAAATCGTATATTTTGTTGCTGCCCCAAAGTATGCAATGGGTGTTGTTAAAAATTTTCATTGATAAATTATACAAATTACTAGCCTGTTGTACTGTTTTTGCAAGGCATAGCTTTGGGCAGTAGACGATTATGATAATTTATTATATGTATTCAAAATGATATTTCTTCGCTAAAGATAATCGTACAATTCTTTGGGATACTTTATTTTAAAGTTAAGAAATAGTTATTTACGATAATATCAAAAAAAGTCAAAACTAAAGTATAGGCTCCCCACAAAATGCGTCTAAAATGAGTCAAAACAGACATTTTAAGCTCAAATAAGTTAAAGTCTCGAAATTTAATGTATCATTTCTGAAAACAGATTCATGTTCAGCACAAGAAAATCATCTAGACTCACCACCAACCCTTCAATATACTGGACCTTGATGCCTAGTGTGAGTGCGAAGCTCTTTAATGGTCGTTCTACTGGGGGACTGAAACTAGAAAAATTTTGTCTTTGCGACAGATTTCTTTGGCTACGCTTTTGTCTTTGCAAAGTGTATTTGCAAAGTCAGCTTTTTTTAACATTTGCCGTAACAGCATGTAGGTAGTGTGTATGTTTGTGGGAGGATGGATAGAGGGGGGAAAAGTGGGCTAACAGTTGATTAACAGTGGTTTAACAGTGGTTTATCAGTGGGTTAACAGTGGGTTAATAGTAGAAAGTAATAAAACCGGGATTTCATGCCATTCCTATAAAAAATTAAGTTATACAATGAACCACAATCCTTCCCAGTCAAAAATATATTTCATATATTTAAGAAATCATAGTCCAAAATTTTTTGAAAATTAGTTATATTTTTTACTCTACATTTACAAATGTAGTTTTTATAACATTTACATTTAAACCAGGGCTTAGTTCCGAAACGAATTTCGGTTCCGGTACCGGTTCCGGTACGTCTCGAAATGAATGTTTCGGTTAAAGGTTCTATATCGGTTTTCCATCAATTTCGGTTTTCGGTTTCGATACGGTACCCGGATTTGTATTTCGGTATACCGGTACGTACCGGTATAGGTGCTATCATTTTTAAATATTGGAAAAATTAAATTCTGAGATAAATCTAAATCATTTTATTCCTAATAAAACGAATCAAAATTCAACACAAAATTAGTGGTTTCACATTTAATCATACAATCATACATCATACAATTTTGGGAACTTTGTGGAGGATTCTGTCCACCAGTTAAGAATGTTTTCATGGTTTCGAACACGTTAAAGTGCGTGAAAAGTCTTAATGGAATCCAGCTGTTTTGCTAGAGACGAAGAATTTTTTTATATATTCAAATTGGCGGGAACTTAAATCACCAAAAACAAGATTTTCGGCTTGAAGTTTAGTTGTGGCCACCTCCGCTGGTTCTAATATGCATACAATTTCGCAAATTGAGTCCCACAGTTTCCGGTGCACAAGAAAGTCATTATCTGCAAACGCAAAACTGGAGCAAATGTTGAAGATATCTTCCGAAAGCAAATTTTTTATTATTATTTTTTGTAAGAATTGGTACACAATTGCAAATTGTGGCCAATTTAAATGCCATAGCAACTTAGGCCTTATGCTACCCTCCGCCAGCAAATATCTTAGCATCTTGTATGTAGAGCTCCAACTCGTGACCAAATCTACGATGCTCTCTGCAAAGGTAAAAAAAACCCGAATCTGTACCGGTACCAACGTTTCGGTTTCGTTTCGGAGCTTTCGGTTCCATTAATATGGGTAAACGGTTTTCGGTTCTCAAAAAAAAATTTGTATAGGATCCGGTTCCGGTTCCGGTTCCGGTACTTGATTTCAAACGGTTTACTTCGGTTAACGGTTCCGGTACCGGTTCCAGTATTAAGCCCTGATTAAAACACATTTATTTCAAAAAGTTTATTAAGTGTGGCCACGAGACCAACAATGGTAAACAAACCTTGCTAAACACACGTATATCCAAACATCTCTAAGGGCTGACGTGCTGGGGAAAAGCGGACAATTGAGTTGAATTCAGCGACTAAAAATACATATCGGAAATTTGCTTTTTTTTCTGGTTCAAAAAATGGCCTTTATTTGTTACCCTGTATAGTAGGCCTATAGTGGAGTGTGGGAGTTTGCAATGAAGTCGTGGTCTAATAGAACTTTCCTAATCATTTCAAGAATTTTGAATTAATGCCAAGACAATCCATTACACTTTTATTTAAGCTTAACAAATGATTCTGTGAGGCAAGACTTTAAGCCTTAGAAAAATTTCTACTATTATTTTCTTTTTAACAATTTTACGGCTATTACTGTGCTGAAGGCCTTCGTTCAAGATCACAAAATGAGTGTGTATGATTTTCATCTCCTTCAAGAAGAAATGTCAAATATGATTACGATTTTTGAACCATATCTTTACTTAATGATGGAAAGCCCTTATTAATTTTTTGAAATAAATTTCTTTTTAATTTAGGTATTTTGGGTATTAATTTGATACGCAAAAGAGTTAATTTGAAAAAAAAAATACAAAGAGTAGTAAATTTAAGCAACTAAATAAAGATTGATATTTTTGGTATTAATTTGATACTAAAAATATAATTTTGATACGCAAAAGTATTAATTAGAAACTACAAAATAAAGAGTATTCATTTGTGTATGTTTTAACGATCTTTATGATAATCAAACCTTCAAGTTTTTGCTGGCTCTAGGTCCCGTTATGTTTGTACATAGCTTTAAAAAGGAAACACACCACAAAGGAGGCTAGTTGACCAAACAGCTGTTTCATTAGTATTTCTACCAAATCATCAGCGGTCTTCACCTGGTTCATAATCAGAAAACAATTCTCTCCGCATGCCTGTAATGACATAATAGCCTGGGAACTCCATTGTGACTCAACAACGAGCAAGAGCTGCTATGAATGTGGTCTTTGTACGTGTGTGTGTCCCCAAATGGTCTTACAATGTTAGTGAGAGAGATTTCCTTTCCAAAAAAGAAAGATTATTAAGCTACCTATCATTTGGAAGATCATTAGGTGATTCCTCACCTTTGTGAGTCTTTTTCGAGCCCATTTGATGATTAAAAAGAGATTAGTTTCATGTGCGATTTAAGGAAGACTCGAAAATGACTCGTGCATTTGCTCAAAATGTGATTCTTTAAAAAACGACTAGAAAAAGACTCGCAAATGAGTCGAAACTGATCAGAAAAACGGGTTGAAAACGACTCCACATGAAGAGTCGCGGCTAGGGTACCATTATCTCCCGACAAAAGTATCATTTATGATCAGAAAACGAGCGCGTTTGTGACTATTTTGATCAGACTGAGGACTCGAAAAAGACTCGAATGTGATCAGAAATTTCATAAAGTGTTTGCTGGGAATTGGATATTTTGGGTATATTGGTGGTAAAAACCTCGAGCCAGCAATATACAAACCACAACAACGTGATAAAAATATATAGAAAACTTTACGGGATGTTTTTTAAGCCAAACTTATTCCAAAATAGAGTTGATCCGGCTTGGGTTCTGGTTTGGACACTTATTAATTTAGGAAGTTTGCTTAATGGTCCTGCTCGGAAAACCTAAAAATCCAAAATAGATATTATTCCAATTTAAGAAAAATCCAACCCCTTTACCTAATTTATAGCCCACCGTCAAGATCAGTCAAAACTTAGAACTTATTGTAGTTATCCCCTAGATAGTTGTCAATAATTTTAGCACAGTTGTTAGAAAAAACACACCGCCTTATCTTATATTTGAACTAAATATAGCTTAATCAGCAAACAGTATTTCACATAATATCTGATTAGGTAGCCTCATATTCATTAATTATGGCAATAACCGGATCATTAATATATTTGCGCACTTCCCAGTTAATGGCAAAGTCCATGTGATCCCACCAAGGATCCTTCATATGATGCATTACTTTATTGGGCAAAGTATCAGCCACTCGCAAAACATCTTCCACTGCGGCCATTTCATCATTATCCGAATACCATAAATGCATTTCACAAGTAATCTTTTCGGTGGCATAATCGGGTGGTACTTCTGCTCCATATACCTTAAGATTCTTTTTAGCGCCAAAATCAAATTGTCGAAAATGTCCCGACTGATGTTCTTGCATGTAATGCAAAATTTGATCAGTAGATACGCCTGCAGGTCCACCAACATTTAGTGCAGTAGCGGTCTATAGGAAAATATCATTTAGTTGGCCTTCCCTGAAAATCTCCTTCAATTTGGACTTACCGTATTTTGGCGGCCTTCAGTATTGACATTTTCCAAGTCATTATCACAAAATCCGGTTACCACTGAGCCGGGTCGACAAACGTTGTATAAGAGCGCCATTACGAAATCATTATGGGGCAAAAACTCTTGTGAGCAGAACAATTGTGAGTAGGTATTGGTATATCCTAGATAAGGTGAGAGTTTGTTAACCAAATAATCTTCCATATGATCCATAAACGCCACGGGTGCCAGCATATGAGCCGTCTTAATCTTGTCATTATATTCCGGTCGCATAGACATCAAGGTGAAAAACACCGTCGTACCCTGAGAATGACCCACATAGTGTATACCCGTCTGCCCCTGTCCATTCTTTGTATTTAGAGTGTAATCGATCATGGCAGCAATGTCATAATACGCAATCTCATGCCAACTAAAACGCCAGAAATGAGGATGATTGGTAGAGCGAGTTGTATGATTCCTTGAGTAGAGATTACCACGAGCATTGCCCAACCAAACATCATAGCCAGCATCGGAAAGCAAAAACGGCAGTGCATCATTGGGGCCAAGAGTGGGCCAAATATCGGAGCTCCCAAATAGTCCATGTTGTATGAGTGCAATGGGACGAATTTCATGCTCATTCTTTAAATTATGCGAGTAGGGTATACGAAAGAGTCCTATTATGTAACCATCGTCCGTAGTAACATGATGATGCTCTACTGGATAGCCATGCTCCTCTATCCTAAACGCCTAATAACAAGAAAAGCTTAATTAATTAACTTGTAAAATTTTTAACTTTTCAAAAACTTACCGTATTTTTTTTAGTGGGCAGATTCATACGTGCATTAGGATTATTAAACAGCTGATAGAAGTCAGTACTCTCATAAGGATCTCCCTCTAAGGCAAGAGGAGCGCTGCGAACTCTTGCCCAAAGGCAAAGACACAGCAAACTACCAAGAATATTACTGTTGGCCATGCTGCGACAGAACTGCTGCTGTCAAATGGCCGTACACACTTTTTATGAACGAAAGTTCGCTGGTACGCTAATCTTTCGATAAGCGGACATGCTAAAATGATTCCAATTGAAACTTTGACAACTAAACACGTTTTTAATGACTACTAATTTTGGCTAAAGAGATTACATTGCTAACAATGCTGACGTCAATTTATCAATCTACATCCGGTCCTTGAGTCGCATGCTATTTCATATGGCTGGACCCTTCTAAATGAAACGGACTGAACCGTATCTCTTACTTTGTTCGGCCCACAGGGGACATGGCTGGAGGAGCTCTGCTTTAACAGCGGCACATAATTAATAAAACTTGCAAATCAATCGATTTTGTTCAGAAACTTTAAACGTAAGACTTTTATGTTTTTATACATATTGACTTTATCTCAAAAAGATGGGCCAACTTTTTCATATAGCTCCCATATAACACTAGCTAACAAAAATAAATCAAGTAAGAAAGTCGGTCAAGCACGAAAATCGCCACAATTGTTTTCGAGGAAAAAACATGGCGCCTGCTGATCGTGTGTGTGTGAGTACGCGCCAAAATTCGTTCGATCGCATGCTGCAGGCGCCGTCAGCATGTGTGTGTGTGTGTGTTTTGCCGGCGTCATTCGTGTGTGTGTGTGTGTGACAAAATGCCCAAAAAAACCATCGAGATGGCTCCGTTGCCGCTGGTGAGGATCTGGCTGGCTATTGTCGAAACAGCGGTCGTCTTCAGTTAGCGTGTTGCTGTTGAATTTGTTGATGGAAAGCTGCATGTCGAAATGAATCGCACAATGGCGTCACTGTATGGGTGTGTGTGCGTGTGTGTGTGCATCTGCAGTCGAAATGTTTTACTCATCAGATAATTGTTGCAGAAGTTCGCGTAGTCGTTGCTTTCAATCGACGGAGGTCACCACTTTGGCTAAAGTGGTTTGAAATGTAACTTACTTTTTTGTATATAACTTAAGCTAACAATTATCGTCAAGCCGAACGGAGCGATGCAGGCGCGTGCCGCGCGTGGCCGAAGCCAAGCCAGAAACTGAGCGCCAGGGATGGCGCGTGATGTCGTTCTGCTATCATCTCTATGATCTCGGCCTCAGCCTAGCAGCTCTTCTTAAGATGGACTGTTGCTCGTAGGGACGCCTATTGATTCCGTTTTAATAGAGGGATTTTCTGTCCGTCTATTTATAAAGTCGAAAATATTATGCGGGCCTTTTGAGAACTGTTCCTCTCGCTCGCGTAAGAGTTCGTCTTTTGAAAAGGTTATAAAGACCTTGTTTGAAGTTCAAACTTTGTACCCCGCTCGTGGTCCATGCTGACTCCAACCTGCGAGCCACATTAGTCGCACTTTCCGGATTGGGCAGGCTTAAAAATTTAGACCCATATAATTGCGTGTATAAATGCATCTCTTTGTTGAAAATGGGCTCGCTTCGTCAAAATTAGGTCTTAGTTCTTCTATTCTATTCTAATTTGACAACTTTTAAAAATGATACAGAGAATTCGTTGACGAAATTTCGATTCGGTGTACGCGTTGTCGTATATGTAATATTTGTGGAAACTTTAAAGGCTTTTCGCAGAGGTTAAAACTTAAATTAAAATTTTGGTATTTTTTGATTTTTTATGGACACCCTAAAGCAACCTTTTTTTAAAGGTATCTGTTAAGTTTTCGCATGGTCGGCAGTGATTTGAAAGGTACTGGATTTTCTCACCTAGGTAAGGTACAAGGTAAAAGTCAAAAAATATACCTAGGTAAGTTAAAGATATCCGAAATTTCCAGTACCTAAGTAAAGATACAAGTACAATAGAGGTACTTTTAAATTTAGAAGCATGGTTCATCCATTTTTAGTAGTAATGACTTTTAAAAACATAACAAATCAAAAGTTGGATGCATTATTTGTAACTGTTCCACATTTTTGGCTAAATCTTAGACCGTATTTGCTATAAACTTCAGCAAAAACAGTAGCAAAAACCTCATGTGTGTGGGACAGCGCTTACATGCGAGCACGAGAGAATGACGATTTAGATTGCTACCCAAATCACGAAACGAATTTCGGTTCCGGTACCGGTACCGGTACGTACCGAAATGGATGTTTCGGTTAAAGGTTCTAGTCCGGTTTTCAACTAATTTCGGTTTTCGGTTTCGATACGGTACCCGGATTTTTATTTCGGTATACTGGTACACTGAAAAAAAAAATCCGGGATTTCCGGGATCAATTCATGCCGAAATGGTAATAAAAATGGGTTGATCCTGGAATGGCATAAATCATTCCCGACAGGAACAATTTAAGTACGGATAATTTTTTAAGTTTTGATCCCGGTTTTAGCCTGGACGAACTAAAACTCATCCTCCTTTTCGAACATAACTTAGTTCCATAAGATATAATATTCTAGTTCGTTAGAGATAGATTTCTTCCCATATCCGAACTCAAGTTTGATGCAAACGAGATAATGTTATAGTTCGGTAGAGATTGTTTTTTTTTTAAATTTATATATTTTCTGATATTTTCTTACAGGCAATATAGATATTGTTTTTGCATTTAATAAAATAAAATATTTGTGTAATAAATATTATATATATAAATATTTTGCGCTTTAATACTCGTTCTCGCTTAGCCAGTTATCAACTTTTGATTGGGCAGAAATCGAATCGTCTTCATTGGCAAGCTGCAAGCAGAAAAAATTTTAAGATTAAACTGATAACTAATGCAGATAACTATAAATGTCTAGATAAATACTTTAAATAACTATAAATGTCTAGGAGTTGCGAACAATTTATCTACGAATTGTGGCATGCGGAGTGGCAAAACACAAAAACATTCTTGATCTGGCTGCCATTTTGATACACAAATATAAATCTACGCACTTCAGTCTGATTACACCAGAACAGCTTCTGTCTAAGGTCAATACGAGGGCCTAAAGCAGGGATCGCTTCTTTAAGGTCTTCAGCTGTCATCACAGAACATATTTGGGTAATGCGCGCAAATTTGCTTTAGCTCTCAGTTTGTTCGCTCTCTCACTCTCTCAATTGGTTTTTACGTACGAATCGTACATAAAACAATCCTTTTCGAAATGATACATGCCCACTCGTACTTAAAAATTTAATCCAACTGTCGGGATCAAATCACACTTTTTAGGCTTGAAAAATTCCCGGCATTTTTTTTCTGTGTACGTACCGATATAAGTAGTACTTATTTCTAATATTGGAAAAATTAAATTCTAAGATAAAGCTAATCCATTTTATTCCTGTGTAATAAAACGAGTCAACATTCAATTCAATTGTGGTTGAGTCCATACAACATCTTAGCAGATTCATTATAAATTTTACGCCAGAGAATAGCCGTTCCACGCTAACTTGCGTAGCTGGAACAGAAAGCAAGACTTTTGATATCACATACAATTGTGGGAACTTTGTGGATGATTTTCGCCACCAGTTAAGAATGTTTTCATGGTTTCGAACACATTTAAGTATGAAAAAATATTTTGTGCTCAGTACTTAGCGTTACGTTATAACTAGGGTCCAAAAATATGCCACATAAAAAAGCCTTGTTTTCAAAAAGTGATTTCCCTCGCTTTCTTTGAACAAACGTTTTCGCTATAGAAGACGAATTTCTCATATTTCCATTTTGCAGTGTACACCCAAAACTAGATTTACGGCTTAAAGTTTAGTTGTGGCCACCTCCGCTGGTTCTAATGAGCGTACAATTTCGCGAACTGTGCCCCACTCTTTCTGGTGCAGAAGAAAGCCACTATCTGCAGCCGCAAAACTGGAGCTTATGTTGAAGATGACTTCCGCAAGCAAATATTTTGGCATCCTGACCAAAACTACGATGCGCTCTGCAAAGGTAAAAAAAAAAACCCGAAACTGTACCGGTACCAACGTTTCGTTTCGTTCCGGTGCTATCGGTTCCATTAATATCGGTTTTCGGTTCTCAAAAAAAAAATTTATATCGGTTTCGGTTCCGGTACGTGATTTGAAACGGTTTATTTCGGTTAACGGTTCCGGTTCCGGTATTAATTCCTGACCAAAACTGTAAAGTGTTTTAAAGATTGGCTTGTTGAAGAAATTACGGAAAACTTGGAAACTGTTGTCAATGAGAGCTCAAATACAAAGAATTCTGAAGACTTTTACGATACTACGATGAAACAGAGAATTATTGTGAAAATTCTAATATTGAAATGGAAGTCTTAAATTATCTTGCCGATAGTAGCAAGTCTTTAGAATCTATACTTAAGTATAAAAATATTTGTAATGTTTTTTACAAGTATAATACCATTTTGCCTAGCTCAGCCCCAGTTGAAAGAATTTTTAGCTGTGACGGCCAGATACTTACGCCAAACAGAAACAGACTAGGTGACGAAATATTTGAAACTCTTGTAATGTTAAAAAAGCAAGATGGTATATAAGAAACATTTTAATAATATAACATCATCTGAAATCAAAATGTTAAATTCTCAATCCTTATAATTGGATTTAAGCCCTTAAAGTATGACCAAAAATGTTTGTAATGAAGTAAATTTGTTTTTTATGTTTTTAATATTCATTACTAATAAAAATGAATGAACCACGCTTTTAAATATAAAAGTACCTTTTATGTACCTTTACCTTTACCTAGGTACTTGAAAATCCGGATACCTTTTACCTTACCTAGGTATATTTTCTGACGTTTACCTGTTACCTTACCTAGGTAAGAAAATCGAGTACCTTTCCAATCACTGATCATAAGTACAAATACATCATTAAATATATTTCATGTTCTAGATTGCTCTAGACCAGAGTTCCCCAGCCATAGCCCTTGGGAGCCAAACATACTCGCCAATTCACACTGAATGCTTGTCGAAGTCATACATTACTTTGTGTTAGAGAGAGGCACAGTCACATTTTCGCGCTCTCTTCTTGGGGAACCCTGTTCTAGACGACACACTGTGCGTTGTTCGGTTTAAGTTTCGGCATACAATAGAAAAAATAGTCTGAATTCGGGGAAAGACCACTGCAGCAATGTTTACTTCTTAATACAGCAAAATTAGTCTTGTTAGTAAGATCACATTAAGTTACATTGCAAATAAGTATCCCATTAATAATGCTCTTTAAATTGAATTCTTGTACATAAAACTTAATAAATACTTCTCTTCCTGATTAAGGGGTCTGTCGAAGTCGGGCACAACCGTCTTTTACTTACGCTCTCGCTTTATTTGTGGCTTATCAAGCAACAAGTGATTACTTACTAAGTATATAAAAATAGTCCCGCATTAAAGATTAAGCAAGCTGTTTATTAAAACATATCGTATCAGAGGTTACTGTGTTCCTTCTCGTATTGTTGCATTATGGCAATGACAGGCTCATTGATATATTTACGGATCTCCAAATTTAAAGCAAAGTCACCGTGATCCCACAAAGGGTCATCCATATGATGCATTTCATGTTTGGGTAAACGCTTTGCTAAGGCTTCAACATCTTGAACGGCTGCCATAACATCGTTATCTGCATACCACAGATGAACATTAGAGCTAATCAACTCCACAGGATAGTCCGGTGGCTGTTCACTGCCATAGACTTTCAGATTCTTAACGCAGCCAAAATCAAACTGACGAAAATGACCCGATTGCTGTTCCTGCATATAGTGAAGGATTTGATCGGTTGAGCAGCCTGCTGGATGTGTGGCCATGCGCTCTGGCATGGCGGTCTAGAGAAGAAAGGTGGTTAACAATTTTCCATCAATATAAAACAAAAACTCACCATATTGACACGACCACGCGTATAAAGGCTACCCACGGTCTTCAGACACACTCGACGAAATGACAAATCCGGTTCACAAATATTAAAGAATAAGGCCAAAACAAATTCATTATTTGGTACAAACTCCTGTGAGCTAAAAAGCTTTGAATAGATATTGTCATGACCCAAATAGGGAGCTAAAAAGCGAACCAGGGAATTCTGCATATTCTTCATAATGGCAACTGGAGCTAACAGATTAACTGTCTTAATCTTTGCATTATATTCGGGAAGCGAAGACATAAGTGCCAAAAATATGGTGGTTCCCTGCGAGTGACCCACATAGTGAATGGCGTTCTGTTTCTTTCCATTCTCTGTAGCAAGCGTATAATCTATCACGGCGGGTATGTCATACAATGCAACCTCATGCCAACTAAAACGCCAAAAGTGAGGATGTTTAGTAGAAAGTGTTGTATGATTCCTGGAGTAAGTGTTGCCGCGAGCATTACCCAGCCAAACATCATAGCCTGCATCGGCTAAAAGATAGGGCAGACCATCATTGGGTCCTCCAAGAATCCAGATATCTGAACAGCTGAACAAGCCATGCTGTATTAGGACAATGGGGCGAACTTTGTTTTCATTTTGTAATTTGTGGGAGTAGGGTATACGGAATACTCCCACTTTATAGCCATCTTTGGTGACTATATGATGATGCTCAGCTGGATAACCATGCTCAGCAATGCGATCAAGCTGCGAATGGAAGGAATGGATAAGTAACTAATGCAAATATTTTAAATTAGCGATGGGCAGATGGGAATCAGATCGCACTTCCGTTGAATTTTGATACCCAACGTTGTTTGTCATATTTAACCCTTACCGTTGAGCGTTTATTTCTTAGACTAAGATGGTCCTCGGGATCTTGATAAAGACGATAGAAATCAATTTCTTTAGGTGTTTCTATGACCGCTGAATATGTGGTCACAGCAAGACTGATTATAACAAACAAACGCATGGCTAAACGTCCAAACATTAACTGAATGTGAACAAGCCAACTATAATTCAGTAGGGGTCTAACTTTGAGTGGTTTCGTATCACCAGAGTCCATTAACTAAAGGTGTCAAGATTATAAAACGGAAAAGCTTTTATAAGAAATAATAGAAATTATTAGTTTTTAAATCATTCGAGTGGTAAAACAATATACCAGGTCAAGAAATCAACTCTTACACAGAGGGAAAAAAACCTGTTCAGAAATGTTATGAATATTTTGAAAAGGTAGCCACAGGACCTACAAATGTAAAATGTAATGTAAATATCTCGTAAGCCTGAAGTGCTGGGGGAAAACGGACAATTAATTTGAATTCAGCGGCCGAAAATATGTAGTTTGGCTAGATAGTAGTTGGCTATCTTCTCTGGTGCGAAAGCTTGTCAACCTGTAAATGGATATCGCTGTTGCCTCACAATGATCGACCGTTTTTCCAGATGGCTGGAAACAGTTCCTTTACAAAATCTATCTGCCGACACAGTGACTTCAATGTTTTGGTCATATTGGATCTCAAGTTTCGGATGTCCCCAACCGATCACCACTGACCAAGAATCCCAATTTGAGTCTGCCCTTTTTAAGGCACTAGGAGATTTGGTGGGTAGTAAACACATTCATACCACGGCTTATCATCCACAATCAAACGGCATGATCAAAAGATGGCATCGATCTTTCAAAGCCGCCCTCTGGTGTAACCCACAAACGCCTTGGATCGACTTGCTTCCAACCGTGTTATTGGGTTTAAGAACGAGCTACACGGCCGAGATGCTTTATGGTGTAAAGTAGCATTTTCTTAGGCTGGGGTATAGCTTGGTCACGCCCAGGGCCATTTACAATTACATTTATAAATGCCGAGACTCGTGAGAGGGAGGCTAGTGAACAGGGAATTTTAGACGCATCACTAAGTCGGTTCGAGGCTGGCCCAGACCCTATCAGCCAGAGATCGAGAAGGGGCGAAATCGTAGACACCGTTGCACAGGCACGACATGTTGAAGCGGATCACCCTAGACTACAACCACTGTCATGTCGCATCAGTTTTCTCGATCTCGGTTGGAGTCGGGGTTTGACCCAGCGTTGCCGAGAAAGTAGTCCACCATACAAGTTGAACACGTTATACTTTTTTCTCTTTTTATAAGGTTTTCTTTAAACTTTTTGGGAAATTTTCACCGCACCAAAACTGGGTCCCCAACTCACTAACTCACAGTCTCGCTGAGCTTACCCCGGATCCAGTGGTTCAAATGTTGATGGTTAAGTGAGAGGGATCGGCAACCAATAATCCTAACTCCCGAGCTTGGGATTCGAGGGGTCGAAACAGCCCGTAACAGGGCTCGGCACGTTGTTGTCGGAGTCGAGGGGGAAATATCCTAGGGCACAATTTGCCACGTACGCGGGTTTTGCTTTTCCTGACCCGGCTTCCACTTTCCAAATCCCGTCTGCTCGATTTGCGTGCCAAATTCTCACTCCCTTCGGCACTCAGCCGAAAATCTGCGGCTGACCTAATTCGGTGATCGATGCTCTGCCGCTGCCTCTGTATCTGTCTCCTTTTTGGCGCCCATGAACTCATATCCACGCACCGGCTGAGCCGTTGGCTTATGCGTAGCGTATGTGTGTGTTTGTATGTCTGTCTCTGCGGCCACCGTCTCTCTGCTACTGTCCACTCTCTCTTTCTCTCGTAGTACGGGAAGGCTTGTCGCTGTTCTTGTCTCCCTTTACGTGTTTTGGCCGTTGCGGCTGCACTGTCGACCGGCTCTACTTGTATGCGTGAGAGAGTGCGTACCGTTCGCTGCCAGAGAGTATATGCCGTTAGTTGCCAGCCGGCTTGCTGTTTGTATGTGAATGCGCGTGCTCGCCTTGTCTGTATGTTGGTGTGAGCACCCGTTGTTCTCTCCCCAGCCAGCAATTTAGCAAGCGGTTTGCAAATCAAGCTTAAACTAAGAGAAGGCAGCCTCCGACATTTACAAAACATTTGCTATTGTAAGCGATTTTCGCATGTTGTTTCGTCGACCGAGAGCAGGCATGACACAAAACTATAATTTTCGTGCTCATACTCTCACTCTCTCTCGTTCTCTCGGCAAAACTTAGCTTGGAATGCTAGACAGCTGCAGCTGGCCTTCTTGTGTGCAAGGGAAGTGGAAAAAAAATTTACAGTTAGCCTTGAGCGAAGGCGAGCAAAAAAATTGTGTGTAAGTCATTCCAGTTGTGGTTGCTAAAGAGAAAAGCAGCAAAAATTTCAATTAAAATGAAATATTACGTGCGCTTGTAAATTTGTTTAATATCGGCAGCAAAAAAATCAAGAAGTGTTGTGCACTGCGCCAACGAAGTTTTCCAACATTTGTGGAACAGCGAGGCACCATGATCCGTAGGGAGCGAGGTTGAACGTCCAGGACAGGAGATTAAAATTGAAGGAAATTCGTTACGAAGTCGTGGAAAAAACTTATGGATGACGGAGTTGCATGGAGAGGTACTGCGGACAAGCAGTGCATTCGAGCTTTCACTGTCGCCACTGCCATTCGTCGTAAGTTAAAAAGCTTTCATTCAGTTTATAATAAATTATTTACATTCATATTTAAATTCTATTGCAGAAACTTTCACCGGCGAGGCAAGGAAGATGATTTTGTTTTTGCATCGAAATCTTTTTTTCAATACGAGAGAACTGAGAAACCACTACTTTAATTGAATTTTTATTTTCTTTTATTATTAATAAAACTAAATAAAATAAACCACATATACAATAAAACTAAAATCTAATAAGAACACTCACAAAACAAATGTTTAAGACGCTTAATTATTTCATTCAGAATAAGTGTTTTATAACCGTATTTACAAAGCTTGTGGAAATCGTATAAAAATTTATTATTAAACATTTACTTAACACGTTTGAAAAAAACGTTTTTACGTGTTTTAAAAAACGTGTTTTGCAATCGTCTTTTATAAGCTTATAACGATGGGTGCGTTTCGATTATAAAACGCTTACTTTGATGCATTAAGAACAAAAAAGTTTTTCTCACTAAGACCCATTTTTTGACCGATGGTTCCTATGGCAGCTATAAGATATAGTCATCCGATCCGGTCGGTTCCGACATATTAGCAGCGTGCAGTAAAAAGAAGACTCTGTGCAAAATTTCAGCTCGATAGCTTTAAAACTGAGAGACTAGTTTGCGTAGAAACAGACGGACAGACAGGCAGACGGACAGACAGAGGGACGGACAAAGCTCAATCGACTCAGCTCGTCGCCCTGATCAAGAATATATATTGTTTATAGGGTCGGAAATGAATATTTCTATGCGTTACAAACTTCTGGGCAAAATTATAATACCCTTTGCAAGGGTATAAAAATACAATTGTTCTAAATCAGGTATGCCCAAAAGCCCCAAACGACAGAGCACTCACCAATACTCACAAAGAAAACCACCAATACCAATAAGGAAACAATTTTTTTTATTTCAAATTGTGCACTGAAAAAAATGTTCATTCATTATTTCATTCATCACATTAATAAAAAAAAAAATTTAGAATTGATTTCATCTTCTTAACAATAATAATGTAAATAAAAATAAACTTTAAATTTCATTTCGTTTAGCTTTATCTTTTTAACATTAGTTTGAATAGTACATAACAGATTTTAACAAATGTTTTCAATGTAATAACTCAACAAATTGTCTATATTTATGTTTATTTTGGTTAAAGATAATTTTAACAATGCATCTAAATGATCGTTTGTTAGTCGATTTCTATGTTTGTTTTTTATTAGTTTTAAAGTTGAAAAAGCACTCTCACAAATATAGGTATTTTAAAACATAGAATAAATTCGTAACATTTCTTTGTGAAGTAAAGGATATTTGTTTGCATTTACAGCTTTCCAAAAATCAATGCCCTCTAATTTATATATTTTTAGCTCAACATCGCATTGTAAATCTGGCTTTTGATCGCATATGCTGCATGTCATTGGGGTATAAAAAATAGATATCATTTGAATAATGCATTCGAAATCTTTAAATCTTTTTTCAAAATTGTTTTTTAATTCATCAAAAAATTGTATGTATTCAGAAAAATCAAAAGCCTGAATTTTAAACTCATCAAATGACTTTTTGAGACATTGAAAATGAAACATTTTGCTTAAATTTAAGTCGAATATAAATAAGTTGATTTTTTTTAAAAATCCTTCGATTAAACTGATTAAGTCAAAGATTTTTTTTGTTTTTCCCTTGAAGAGAAATGTTAAAGTGATTTAGGTGTGTTGTTAAGTCGGTTAAAAATGCTAAGTTAAGGTTAAATTCTTGTGACTTCATTTCATTTAACAATTCATGATTTTTTACATCTGATCCCATGAATTCGATAATTTCCTTTCGCAATTCAAAAAAACGCTCAACACATTTTCCTCTACTTAGCCATCTCACCTCAGTGTACATAAGTAGGTCCCCATACTCACATTCACATTTGCGTTATGCGTTATGCGCTATGCGTTAATGAGTTATGTCCACCTCTTATGTGATTAACAATTTTGACAACCACATTCATTATGTGAACAGCAATCGTCCATTTAGCGCACAATGCCTCTTGATGGATGATACAGTGGAATGAAGGTACCTGTATTCCATTTTTAATTAACTGACCAACAAAACCTTCTTTTCTTCCAATCATGGCAGGAGCACCATCTGTGCATACGGCAGCTAATTTATCTGATTCCTTTTTAAGGTCAATCCTTCCGTTTACCGCATTAAATACGTCTACGCCTCTTGTATTTCCTAGTAGTGGTATCACAGCAAGAATCTCTTCATTTATATTGAAATTGTGGTCTACCATTCTAATTGCCAATATAAGCTGACTTATATCGCAAACATCGGTCGACTCGTCTTACGCCAGGGAAAAATATGAGCAACACTTAATTTTTTCGTTAATGAGCGAGTTTAAGTATTTGCCGAGCTCCTCAATTCGGCGGGTCACAGATTGTCGGGATAAAGAAACTGTCTCAATTGAGTTTGCTAAGGCCTCTCCACGCTCACCAAAACAAATCATCATTTCTTGGCATACTTTTTTAATAAAAATTCCATCAGAAAATGATCTTAATTGTTGGGCGATGTTTAAGCTTGCCACATATGATGCCTTCAATGATGCACATTTGGATTGAGTATTATCACATTCAATTTGATGCTTTTGAAATTTTATTTCTTCCGAATAATCTTCAATATAGTTCAGGATTTGTTGCGCATCATAAACAAAAAACGCACAGATCAGTTTTTTGTATTCCGCTTCTATTACGTCAATTGATGCAAATGCTATCGAACTATGCACATTTTTAAAATGCCTTTCTGCATTAAATTTTGTTTTTATTTGCAATTTTATATAGCATATAATGCACTGCTGTTCACAACAATAATTTTGAGCGAAAAAAAATTTACTTTCTGCGATGTTAAACATTTTGGCAGCAGGTTAATATCAACACCGATTTTTTTAAGTGCACGCTCGAAGACAAGACAATATGAATTTGGGTAAGGCAACAACAAAATCACATGAAATTGTTGTTGGTCAGTTTGCTTGAGCTCGCAAACGCCAATCAAAGAAGAGAACAAAACCGGCTTTTGCTCTACGCGCCGCATACACACGAAATCGTTAGCGTGTGTGGCGTTTTGTATGCCTCGCGCCCTGCATGTATACGATCATTGATTTGCTATATTTGGTGCATTTACAATAACAAAACGTACCCAAAGAGCATACGGCTGGGCATCGCTGTTCTAAATGTTCTTAAAATGAAGAATGTTCAACCCGATGGAAGAAAAATTTTTCTAGACATGAGAATATTGTACTGTTTTGGACAATGTGTGTGCTCATCTTGAGTCCCATGTTCTTGAATTTTTCTCTCTGTGTATACTTCTTAATCGACAGGTTTATGAATTACTAAAATTAAAACAAATCTTAATTTTATTGTGGGAAAAGTAAAATTGTCTGGTGTAAAAATAGAAACGGTTTATTTCCGAATAGAAGAATTATTTTCTAAAACTTATATTTTATGTACAAGTAGAAACAGATTCTGTATATAGATTACTTGTTAAAGCACCATACCGAGTTGTAAAGTAAAGAGAAGTAATGTAAAAGTTTTATACAAATAATTTTAAAAAGTACATTGCGAAAAAAAAATCAATCTAAAATCTGGATTGAAAATCTGGTTTTCAAGAACCTTGCAAGCTTATAAAAATAAGATTGAAAAACCTTGTAATGAGCTGAGAAATCTTAAAAACAAGATTTATCATCTCGCAACTTATCAGTTGCCTGTAAAGCTTCAGCTGAACATTTTTTTGATATCTATAGATTTATTTTGCTCAAAAAAAAAAACAAAAAAAAAACTATAATAATCAATCACCCCTGCTGGAACTTGAACCACGACCTCTTCGTTTAGAAACACATTGCAACGGCCGATTAATCGATTTTGCCGTATGGGGTCAATTGTTAAGCGCAGCCAGTTGCAGTATAAGAACTCAGGCTGTGAAAATCTCTGCTCTTATACTACAACTGGTTGGACCTAACAGTTGACGCTCGGTGCTAAAGCGGTAGTGTTAGTGTTTCAGTGATTATAATCTTGGTTTAAGATTGATTTTTTTCTCAGACGTACTTTTACATTACTTCACAACTGCGCACAACTGGCCTTAAGAATTAAATAACCTTAAAAAGTAAATCGAAAATGAAGTACAGAGTCTACCAAAACGCTAACAACGCACACGAGCTGGTATACGTTTCATTTGATGATTTTCGCCAATCTTAAGCACAGCCACCATACCTTGTACCGCATGCGATTCGATATGACAATGATAGAGCCAGAATCCTGGATTATTCGACAGAAAACGGATAATTATATAACCAAGTCCAGGCAACTGTACCGTATCTTTGGCCACAGCAGCATAATCATCGGATAATCGAGACAGGCGTCCACGTTGATCCAGCTCACGAATCTGAAAAGTACATATAAGGGAAAAGTTAAATTTGATATGAAACGAACTGTTGCACTATAACGATACTCAAGTTAGGAGCAAAAAACACCCCCATCTTTTTGTTTTTGTATCAAGTATAACGAGAAGGCCAAGCTAACTTCGTCTGTGCCGAAGTTTTTATACCCTTGCAAACGCTGTTTTTGAAATGTCAGAGTTTAAGAACGCTTACATAAAAATGTAAAAAATTTTTAACTAAAACCCGTTTTCCGACAGATAAACATCTGATTTCGACCAAATTTTGCGAATCTTTTTGAAAACATATCAAATTAACAATCGCGGAGATTAAGAAAGATAAAATTGAAAACAGAAAAGATTTTCTCACTAAGACTCATTTTCCGACCGATCGGTCCTATGGCAACCATAAGATATAGTCACCCGATGTCGATCAACTTTTTCCAATTAGTTTGAAAGGGGTAAGTATTAAGAATCACCGACTTTAAGAACGATTTACCTGAAAACAAAAAAGTTTTTTCACTAAGACCCATTTTCCGACCGATCGGTCCTATGGCAGCTATAAGATATAGTCATCCGATCTTGACCAAAATTTGCAAATCTGTTTGAAAGCATATAACATTAGCAATGGCAGAGTTTAAGGCCGCTAACATTGAAAACAAAAAAGTTTTTCTCACTAAGCCCCATTTTTTGACCGATGGTTCCTATGGCAGCTATAAGATATAGTCATCCGATCCGGTCGGTTCCGACATATTAGCAGCGTGCAGTAAAAAAAAAGACTCTGTGCAAAATTTCAGCTCGATAGCTTTAAAACTGAGAGACTAGTTTGCGTAGAAACAGACGGACAGACAGACGGACAGACAGACGGACAGACAGACAGACGGACAGACAGACGGACAGACAGACAGACGGACGGACAAAGCTCAATCGACTCAGCTCGTCGCCCTGATCAAGAATATATATAGTTTATGGGGTCGGAAATGAATATTTCTATGCGTTGCAAACTTCTGGGCAAAATTATAATACCCTTTGCAAGGGTATAAAAACAAGAAAGAAAGTCTGTCAAGCCCGACTATAACATACTCTGCACCCTTAATGTCGCAGCTCGCATTTGGTCACGAGTCAAACGGCCAGTTAACACACAAGGCACAACGCAGTGCGCTCTCTAAGTCTCTCTCTCTCTCTCTCTCTCTCTCACTAAGATTGCTTCTGCTGAACGCAATGCCTAGGTTATGGGTGGGGTGGGTGGGGGGTGCTAACTGACCGTTTTTTGCTCATAACTTGAGTATCGTTCATCCGATCTTTATCATTCCTTCAGCAAATCGATAAATAATTTTGAGTACTAAATATCTCTACGAACCTTCTATCATCAAAACTGTAGGAGATATGACGTTTTTTCCAAATTGCGGGGGCGGGAGGGGGCGTGGCAAAAATTGAAAATAAACTTGATCTGCCTGCAAGTATAAGAAATATATGTCCCATACATGTCAAACCTCTATCTCTTACCATCTCTGAGATCTCTTCGCTCATACGGACGGACAGACGGACAGACAGACAGACGGACAGACGGACATGACTATATCGACTAGGCTGTTGATGCTGATCAAGAATATATATACTTTATAGGGTCGGAAATGATTCCTTCTCCCTGTTACATACTTTTGCACAAACTTAATATACTCTATGTACCTTCGGTACAGAGTATAAAAATTTGTGTTTTGTTTCTTGTGTTATTGTTATACAGCCCTGATGACGAATGCCGCCGGCAGCTCGAAATATATTTGAAGAAAAACAAAAACTGCTTTCTATTGCATTAAAGCTTATAAAAGACACACGACCTTGAGCCGGCTAACAACTTTTTCTTAAATCACCATATAGTATGGCGAGTTTGATCAAAATCAGATGAGTACATCGTAACGCTGCCACGCATCGGCTGTCTGCAAGGGTATATAAACTTGCGTCGAGACGAAGTTAACTTTCCACTATTTTACTTAAAACTATTCTTAACTCACATTGCGTAAATCATTCAAATTGCCCAGCACGCCCTGGCCCACCAGTCGAAAAGTAAAGCCATGTATATGAAAGGGATGCGTGACATCCATATAATTGGCCACCACCATTTCAATGGGTCTATATGCAGGTAGACGTATCACATGTACACACTCGCACATTTCTCTGGCACAATTCCGTCCCGTCGATGCCAGTGAGCTGCGATTACAAAAATAATCATCGTCCCTGTATAAATGTCGTCCCTGGAGCAAAGATATATCCGGTGACCTGTAAGTGATCTCATCAATCTGATATAATTCTTCGCCATTCTGGGACCGAAGAAGACCAAAACTGGAGTAATGTGTGAGGAATTTTGTATAACGAGACCAGGGAACAGGCTCTAAAGAGCGCAAGGCCACCGTGCCCACATTGTTGTCCTTCTCCACTTGACGTAACAAGGAGAATGTCGAGCTATTGGAATTACTAAAGCGTATATCATTGATCCATATGGATGCTTCAGTCAGGTCTCTGGCCTCCTTTAATGGCTCCAGTATGTCTCCTGGGGGTAGTTCACTGCGCGCTGCCCCACGATAACTTAACACAGCTCCCTGATAGAGTTTACGCTCCTCGCACTGCTCATAGCCACGTACACGTATCCAATAGTTTTTGGTCAACTGATTGGCCTCGAGTATAAAGTCAAAGCGTTCGGCTGAGGTGAGAAAGAATCCATCGGCCAATACGGGCTCTATGTCATTACCATCAGTGCTTATAATCAACAGTCTATGTTGTTCGATGGAGAATTCCACGGGACAATTCAAAATGCCATTGAGAATGACACGCATGCGATAGCGATATCCTGGCGTTATGCGTAAACGTTCATAACGATGCCGACTATCAGTGTCGGGCAATTGATTTAGATGATTCCTTCCCTTGCCATTGATCAATATATTTCGCACCTGCTGCAGATTATTATCATAGAATATATCCTGCACCATTAAAGCATGCTCCACCAGATCATAATCATACAGCTGAGCATGTTGATTGGCCTGACGTGATTGACGTACAATAAAAGCACCAGCCACTCCAAAACCACGCTGCCAGCCCACATGACTGTGATACCAGAGCGTTCCACTGCGATCTGCCTGAAATTCATAGCGATAAACCTCACCCGGTTGAGCAGGATACTGGGTGACAAAGGGAGCTCCATCGGCCTCAGGGGAACGTGACATGTGCACACCATGCCAATGCATGGTGGTCGACTCGCCTAAATAATTGAGTACATCTACCACCACAGTGTCATTCTCGCATAGTTCTATGGCAGGTCCGGGAATCATACGATTAACGGCCATTACTGGCGAAGCCACACCGTCGCCATAGATACAATTCTCGCAGTAACGCTCATCTTGGACACAACGCTGACACTCGGGGCCCAAACGTTGATAGTTGTGCACGACCAGCTGATAGTAACAGCTTTGAACTTGACCCTGCTGGCAAATCCGCCGACAAGGATGACGCTCGAAATCACTGAAACTGTTTAAATCCGCTTGACCATAATCATTTTTCAGATTCAATAACGTGGGTTTGCCTTTGGTTGTCTTGTTGGTGGACCAATGAAAATTGGGCCACTCAAATTTAGGCTCCAATTGAGCCAGACTTAGGGTACAACTGAATAAAGTTAAACCAATCAAAATGGCACTTTTACTTTTGTAGAGACCACTTTTTCCAATTGTAGTAAACATCTCGAACTTTGGCAAGTAACTGTCCACTGGAGCACCAAGTGTATGTCCAAAGAAAGTTTTTTGCCTGGGTTTGGGGCGCCACTCCAAATTGGGCATGCGCAGCACGTGAGTCACATAAAAGCTGATTCGAATTTTATTTACATTTAATTAGTTGGCAGTGGAATGATGTGGGCAATGGAACATTTATTCAATGAATTATTTGAAATTTTTTATAGAATGATCCAAAAATACTACAAGTTCAAAATGAGAGATTTATGTTTAGGAATTGGGAGAATCGATTAATAAAAATCAATTACTAACCCAAGGTGCAAAATCTGTGTACTCAAAGCGGGAAAAAAATAGAAAGTGGATGAATGATTCTCATCAAGACAAACACGGAAATACGTATTTTTTAGGATAATTTCTATTTTTCAGGGCGAATTTAGAGAGTTCACGGAGTTCACCCTGCTGTTGGCCAATTGCGGCAAGCTGTTCTAACGGAAGGATGCCGAATGGGCAAGAGATGGACCAGGCCTATAAAAGGCCCTGACGGCCAGCGATCAGGCAGTCAGTGTGCCACGGAAAATCAAAGCGAGGGCGAGTGCGTCAGTAACGGTCGTAATAGCAAGTGTCATCAATGGATCACGCCAGGATTGTGCGAGGACACAAGTCACAGGAGCAAGAAGCAGAAGCTGGCGATTATAGCAGTAGGAGACGTCGGTCCCTAAAGCCAAGCGCGAGCCAAACCAGCAAATCGCAACCAGGTCGGAGAAACAACTGCTACACGAGAAGGAAGGGCTGGCAAGTCGAGAGACAGTCCAACGATATTCCGAGTGAGCGAGAGTTGTGGTACGACGGGAAGCAGAGCCTTGTGGTGAACAAGGCAGCCAATTAGCAAATAAGGAGCATATCTTGTTAGCGATTAAGTACCACCTAAGCCGAATACCTTATATTATATATGTACGGTACTACTGAAAAACACAGAAAGGTCTTATCAATTGTTATTTGGGACACTACAAATTTGTTGAGGCGAGCCACGACATATCTCGAGCCTAGCTTAGGGTAGTTTCGAGCAAAGGAAAGCCTCGTTACAACCTTAAAAACTTGAAATAGATTTTCAAAATATTAAATTTTCTTAGATTAATTAGTGAGTTTAGCTAGCTCTAGGTCCGAAAAAGTTGCGTTTATTTATAACTGTAAATAACTTATGCATTGTAATTAAACATTAGAAAGGTCGCCAATTGAATTGGAAATCTATATAAGGGACGGCACGCTCTCTTTTTTTGTAAACGAAACTTAAAAAAGTTTCAAGAAACAATGCAAAAAACGCTTTTTTGATTGCTTCGCATTTGAAAATTAACGGGCAGTTCTAAGCTCGCTCAAAAGTTTCAAGCTACCGGAAAGTTGAAAGCACTCATTGCTTGTCTATTTTTGATTTTAGCAGTTCCCAACTGATCCAAGCAATGATTGTTTGGAGAGGCAGTTGGTAATCATGCTTTCTTCAGCGAAAAGCCTACTGAAGAGTCGTTAGGGATAACGATGAAACAGTTCTGTATTGGCAAACAGCTCTTTTTGGTGATACAATGCATAAGTTGTTTACAGTCAGCATACATATGGACATTATAGTTGCACAAACAATCAGGCAGGTCATTAATACACTTGGCCCTCGCTTAACGCGGACTCGTTTAGCACGAACTCGGTCTTACACGGTTACAAATTTGCTACCTTCTCCCTTTTAACACGCTGAAAACCTCGTTCTTACACGATTGCAAAATATCGATATTTTTATTGTGCTGTCGTGGTAAGTAAAACGGTGCTACAGCTTGATTAAATCAAAAAGTTAATAAATAAAATATATAAATTTCAGCTTTTACAATGGCAGAAAGAAAGAACAGAGCTTCTTTAAGACGAAAAGTCATTTCTATAGAAGCAAAAATACATATTCTGAACCGCTTAGACAATGGGCAAACTGCCACGGAAATTGCAAGAAGCCTTGACTTGAATGAGGCAACAGTTCGCACTATCAAAAAAAATGAAACCGAAATACGACGTGCAGGAAGCATTGGGTCATCTATATCTACAAAATTTACCAGTAGAGCACGTGCACCAATTTTGGAGAAAATGGAAAGAGCACTTAGCATTTGGATTGACGATAGCAACGTAAAAAATATCCCTTAAAGCCAGCGGATCATTCAAAACAAGGCACTCAGGATTTATGAACTGCTCAAGCAAATTGAAAAGCCTTCTTCCAGTATAGATTTCGTTGCTAGTAATGGATGGTTCGAGTAATTTACAAAACTGTTCTCCATTCATAGCATCAAATTTAAAGGTGAAGCGGCATCGGCGGATGATGGAGCTGCTACCACATACCCTGAAGAAATTCAGGGGTTCATTGAAGAAGAGGAATTCTTGCCTGACCAACTTTTCAATGCTGATGAAACTGAACTTTACTGGAAAAAAATGCCAAATCGAACTTTTTTATCAAAGAATGAAAAAGAAAAATGAAAAAAGATCGTTTCGACGACATGGCATTTGATGATGTGCAAGAGTTGTTTGAAGATGAAGGAATTAATGACGAATCATTGCTTGAGATTGCTGTGAATGAAGCAAACAATTCAGATAACAGCAGCTCTGAAGAAACCGATCCGATTAGTTTAACGATAGAAAAGCTCCAAGAAGGATTCGCATATGCTAGCAGCTTGGAATCGTGCTTATTAAATTCAGATCCGGTCATCGAACGACGACTTAAGTTAAAGAGAGAGTTGGAAAAAATACATTTGTCTTGTAAGGAGTGTTATAAAGAAGCTTTAAAAGCCACCAAACAATCGAAAATTACTGATTTTTTGATAAGGAGAAAACATGTTGAAACAAAACGGCTTAAACTATAGTGCTACCAAATGCATTTCAAATTTGATATAAATAGAAACATAAGATCTTCTTACTTTTTAACATTTTTGAGTTTTTAAAAAGATTAACCTGTTAATTATATGAAGTAACTTTTTTAATGTAATACCAACTTTTAATTATGAAAATATGAATTTTATACATATATTTCAAGCATATACATAGTACCTTTTGGTTAATTTTGAACAAATGTATGAAACTTTAATAAAAACAGACCAAATTTGAACAATAAAAAAATTTTTTTGTTGCCAATTTTGAATTTCAGGAACGTAACCCCTTATTTTGTACTGAATCCATGTTTCGCATAACACGATTTCGCTTAACACGAGGTTTTCTAGGAACGCAACCCCCGTGTTAAGCGAGGGCCAAGTATATATACAGAGAACAGAAATGATCCAAGTACTAGCATGTTCGAATTTCTCTTCCCGGAGACTACTGCTTGCATTCTATTCGACAAGTACGATTTTATGAGATTGGTTGCAGTAGAGGAGATATTGTATAAATATTGTAAGCTTGGCCCAAAGTATGTTATGATCTACTGTGTCAAAGGCTTTGCTTAAATCTAGAAGCGTCAGTAGTATAATATTGTTTTAGTCCATTTGTTGTCGTATTTCATCAGTGATGCTTAGGAGTGCTGTTGTGCAACTTCTATGTTTTTTGAAACCAGATTGTTTCTCGCTCATGAGTGCATTAGGGGCAAAGAATTCTTGTAGCTGCGTTGCAAGTACCTGCTCAAAGGCCTTGGAGAGGAACGGAAGGATTGAAATTGGCCGAAACTCGTCTTTCGATTTTGGGATTGGAAGTATTTTGCCCAATTTCCATGAGTCAGGGAAAGTAGAAGTGGTGATTGCAGTGGTTTAGCAACAATGGCAGAAGTATTTTTAAGAACTTAGGATTGAGCTCATCCAGCCCCACGGCATTCGATTTTATTTTCAAAATACTAGAAAGGACGTCACAAACAAGCTAAAACTATTATCACAGCGAAGGGCAGCATTCAGGTACATTTTATTAGTTGGAACTGGTCTATTAAAGCATTCACATCTAGTTTGTTGTCAAGTTTGGTTTTGGTTTTTCCCACTCCTAATGATTTTAATTCTTACCAAGTTTTCCCGGTTGACATTGCACTGCTCAGTCGGGATCGATAATATGAGCTTTTAGCTGTACTCATCATATTCACGACTTTATTTCGTAACTGCGTAAAAACTATGCGTAGGTTAGCAGTCTTATATCGCTTCCATTTCTTGTAGGCTGTGTCACGCAGTGCGATTTGCAGTTTGATGCCTTCATGAAACCAAGGTTACTGTCCTCGTCTTAAAAGTTTGGTTTTAAGAGGCACACATGTCTCAAGTAAGTAGTCTAAACTGTTATGAAGAAGTCTTAGTTGGGTTTCTGGGGTAGTCAGTTGATATATAATATAATGTCCCAGTTGCATTTACTGAATTCAGACATCAACAATTCATTATTAATGGATCTAAAGTCTCTAAATGAGTATGTACTAGTATGCTCTCTCTATACTATATTTTTTTTAATCTAGAAAGAAAGTGATTTTGGCACATCAATCAGCTGTTTATAGACTCTAAAATAGGTTTTCAACATTTAACTAAAATTCAGAAAATCGACCTAAAATAAAGAAAAAAATTCTGTATTTAAGAAATTTTTTCTGAATTTTAGTAGTTACCCTAAAAAAACATTTTTTATGAAAATATTTTTCTAAAATTTTGGGGTGAATCGCCATAGGACTGATTTCTGCCATGGCAACGATCGGTGCACTAATTAGTTTTATGGATAAAACCACACAAATCTAAAAGTGTCATAGAAGCGTTAGGTCTGAAGAATGGTCTTCAAACATTGCATCAAGACAAACCGACGCGAACCTTCTAAATTTATGACCTCCAGTTACTTTTAAGTTACTTTTAAGATCTATAATAGTCTGACTCCCCAACAAAACAAGACATTCGCTTAAAAAACATTGGAGCATAGTATTTCTTTTAATTTAATGTTTTTTACACTCTGTACTAAAGATACACAAAGTATATTAAGTTTGTGCAAAAGTATGCAACAGGGAGAAGGAACCATTTCCGACCCTATAAAGTATATATATTCTTGATCAGCATCAATAGCCAAGTCGATACTGGCATGTCCGTACGTCCGTCTGTCTGTCCGTCTGTATGAACGCACAGATCTCTGAGATGGTAAGAGAAAGAGGTTTGACTTGTATGGGACACATACTTCTTATACTTGCAGGTAGATCAAGTAAATTTTTAATTTTTGCCACGCCCCCGCAATTTGCATAAAACGTCATAGCTCCCTTAGTTTTGTAGATTGATCGTTTGTACCTTCTAGGTACGATACTCTAGTTATGGCCAAAAGAAATATTGCTGCTTTAGCTATTTAGTTTAATAAGTGTAGAAACTGATGAGACCGCAGTACTGAGCATGTGCACCGAGTACAGATTTGTGTAGTTGAGTCGATAGTAACCTAAAGTTGAGGCCGTTGCTTTGAGTGGGCGTCGATAAGCAAGTTCGCCCAAGCAGGGTTGAGTTTGCATAGTCAAAAGTATTCGGTATTGTACTACGAGAAGAGACTTTCGTGTGCCACTTGTTGTGGGCTTTGTTTTCCACTTCTTTTGGGCTTTGTGTTGAGTTCGAGAACTTGTAGGTAGACTCAGGCTGGCATCAAATAGCGTCTGGAGTTGTAGCAGGTTGCTTGCGGTCGTTCAGATATGGGGATCGTTTTGCATCAACATCGGCGATGATGAAAGATGTGTTGTAAATCCATATTCAGCTGCGCGACGTACTTTCATAAGTAGGAACGATCGTCTGGCAGGCTGCGTACAATGTAAGATCTAAAAAATTGGTCGGATGCTAAACCAACGTGAGATCGGTTACATGTAGGTGCAGAATCGGCTGAGTGCAGTGTGAAGTCGTGTAAATTGGTCTGCAACAGAGCGTTGAATGTTTTTCGCACGTGGACAGCAGGCGTGGGCAGCGGTTGATGAACAGCGGGGACTGCAGTAGGATGAGGACAGCTGGATGTGTAAGCGAGCGGCTCAGAGCGAGCTCATGGTCGGCATCATTTCAAATCCACCCTTTGCCGTTTGTATTTATGTGTGTGTGTATTGGCGTCGCCGGCAGAGTTTGAACGTAAGTGTGTGTGTGTTTGGAGTTGCTGTTTCACAACTTAAAGAAGAAATTCCATTGCCAAAACCACACCTTGGCTGCTGTTGCCGGATGCGAATTAGCAACTCCTGCTTGAAGCGAAGCTTTCTCGACGAACGCAAGCTGTGTGCTGTTCCATGTGTCTGCCTCTCCATGAGCGGCTAATGGCATATTATGTGTGTGTGAGAACGCGGCAAAATGTGTTCAAGTGTAAGCTGTAGATGCCCTCTAGTTCTGGGCACTAGTTCGTAAGTAGCGAAATTACTACTTACTCTAAGACCACCAGTACTTACCCGACTAACCCCTACTAATGCTTTTCATCATTTCCTTTTTTATATGAAATGTCCGCGCACATGGGGACTAGTGACACCACACCGTTTACCGCGAACTAGCGAATAGGGTACCCATGTAAGGGGTGCTGAAATGGGTACCCATGTAAAGGGTGGTGAAATGGGTAGCCATGCAAAAAGTTAAAAAACACAAGCTGATAAAATATAACAAAAATAGTTTTTTATTCACATTGTCTTATTTCTTAAATATTATTATTATTTATATTTTCGATTGCGTTATTATATACGTTACTTATTTTATTGTTATTTGTACTTTTAATTTTATAAAATCGCTTTTTCGGCAGCTGAATAGCATTATGCTAGTGGTCTTCAGCAGGACCAATTCCATTGCACAAAGTAATCGCATCTAGAAAAATAAAATTCAGATATTAGATGAATTAAGTGATTTGTCTTACCTTTTTTTGTGTATTATTCACTTCACTTTAGTTTTCACTGTGGATTCGTAGCTACGCGCAACTGCAAATGCTGTCACAAACTGAAGTAAACGACAAAAGCAAAGAATGTTCCAGCAATATAGAAAACGCGTGCAAACTAGAAGACAATAAAACGGTGCATTGCATTTGTTTTCTGCTTTGCTTTTCTTTCTTTTTTCGTACACTGGTTCGGCGTTCGATTACCATATGGTTACTCAGAAAGGTACCCATGTACTCTGGTTCGCGGTGGGTTACAGAATATACAGGTCAAATAATTTTTTATGTTTTCGGTGGTTCCGCGCTCGTTTACCATAGGGCTACTTAGGAAAGTACCCATGTTTGAACCAGCCAAGTAGGTAGTGCGAGCATGGTCAATCGCCACTAGCAGAACTAGAGGGGAGGGAACTAGAGTTAGCATGCTAACAAAATGTGTGTGTGTGTGCGGCACGCTGATCTGTTTTGAAATGGTCACAGTAGTGGCGCTATCTATTGATCTGTTTTAAAAGGGCTACAGTAGCTTCGCCACCTATTGGTCAGTTTTGAAAATCAAGCAGTGGTGCCATCTATTGGTCAAGCTATAACCAAAAGAAAGGTCGCTGTCCCAGCGCTGCTACTGCAGACATAGTCGGGCTTGACCGACTTCCTTACTTCCTTTTTATTTTTATTTGAGGTGTTTTTAGCATTGTCTTTATTTCATACAATCCTTTAATCGATTACTTCCTCACGCTCTAAATGTTCAACATTAAATGAATTAACGGCCGTCCGCTCACATCTGACAATGATAATGTTCTGGTCTATCTGAACATACGCTCTCCTCTCAGTAGATTACGCACACACCCCTCTCATGAAAAATGAAACTGTGAGAGCGTGTTCAACGCGATTCTCTCAAAACTTCTCCTTACTCTCCTTGCCTATAAAAACCACAAATTCAAGAGGTATTTTTTTAAAGTACGTTCTTACTCAAACTCGTTTTACTTTTTTCTTAGTGCAAGGGTGCTCGTTGCAGTTCTCCATCCAAGGTATGTTCTTTAGCAGTTTTCCATTTACCAGACTGGCAGACTTAAATCTCAAGCCCATTAAATAAAATACAACAAATTATGATTAAGCTCTGAGCTTTAGTATATTAATAAAAATTGTAATCGTAATGGTCCCTGATGCGGACATCTCTACTAAATCTCCTTTTTCTCAGCCGTACTGCTCATGGTAGAGGTGCTCATTAGACTAATCACACCGCAAGCAATGGCCTCTCCCACAGAATTCTCCTCATTTTGATAGGCCAAAGCATTGGGCATGGCCTGGAGCGATGAAGAGAATACTTCCGCATTTAGAGCCGTATTTAAGTCAATGGGTTTGCTATGTATAACCAGAGAGCGACCCACTATGCCATTGAATCCAAATAACTGTACATAGATGCTCATAAACACAGACGATATACTACCATCCTCCTTGGTGTCCACATTTCCCAGCTAAAAAAAAAACAAATCAAGTTCACATTGAAAGCAACAGAGAGCTAGGGTTTAGTTGACTCACAAAATTGTTGGGAAACTGTCCGCCCGTGGACTTGCAGCCTTCACTAACATCGCCGTAGCTATGAATATGCAGGGCATGCTTGCCCGCAGGTAAACCCGTCACATTGATGGTCACTTTGATATCACTGTTGTAGGGCAATTGCTGAAATGTAACCATGCCGGCCGCACCACTAGCCTCGCCATCACCCATAAGTCTTGCCCCTGCCTGCCATTGTGGCGTCAACTGTTTTAAAGAGAAGATGTAATTAAGTGTTACAAACTATTCAGCTCATACTTCACTCACATAGGCATAGCCCAGATATGCTTGCTGTGGATGCAACAGAGGACCTAGTAGACCAGCCGCTCCGGGTCCTGGCCCAATGCCAGGACCTATTCCACCCAGAGGTACTGTTAAACGTTCATAACGCTTCACTTTGGTGCCGGATACAACTTTTATGCCGTCATCAAAACGCGTCAGATTTGCGGGCCTTAAGCGATCTAGCAAATTTTGCGCTCTACCAGGCACAAAAATACCGTTACCACATATAATTATCATAAAAATTAGTTTAATGCACATTTTGTCAAAATTTGTCCGAACCTTTACGTATAAATGCCTAAGCTAAACTGAACCCACGCTCGATGGACACCTGTGTTCATATGTCATTTGGTTTTTTTTTTTTAGGATGACTTCGACATGGTTTTCATGCTGATTGAACACGTTAATTGTCAATGGCCCGCGCTGAGTGCGGCCATTGGCAGTATCACTGGCATGGTCTATGACCAGATTGGATCCCAAATAACAATTGAGTGTCGCGTGTGTTTGATGCTTGGTTAGCTTTGCATGGGCGTAGGTAAATGGGGGTGGAGCATCAGACGAAGGTTCTGACAGATTGTATGTAATTGAAGTGTCTCACTGTCAACTTTAATCAAAATGTTGCAAGCAAGAGTTGATTGATTGATCATGATGAAATGTCGCTAAAGATTGCCACGATACAGTAAACTTTTACATTGCCATCTATGCATTTTATTACTTCTAGCGCTGGGTAACGGGCCGTGATACAAGAGTAAATCGAGCTTGGCTTTTGACCTAATTTATCATCTTAAATATATAAAAATAGTCTGGAATGTTTCTCCGTTTCCCGTTTCGAGGCAATTTTGAGTGTTTCACTGTGCAATATATCATTTTAAATGCTTTACCAATTTTCTACTAATGAGAATGCGTGAGAGTGTGTGTGATCTTGCAAATGGAAAACATGTTCAATTTTGATTAGCAAGCACGCATACGACAAACGCAGTTCGGTCTATTTTTATCTCTAGTTTATGACCTATATGGACTCGATAATGGGTGCTGTCAAACCATTATCGCGGTTTTTCGATGCATGTTACCATCTCTTAAGGACACGTTTTATTGGTCAGCATCTTAATATATTTAAAATCTTACAAAATTCTATCGAGTAGTTTTTCATTAATTCCATTTTCTAAGTTAGACCTCTATGGGCGGTGTACTAACCGCTTGTCCATTGCAGATTGGGCGGAACTCCCATTTTTTTGGCATAAAGTTCAAAATTATTTTTTAATATTTACATAATTAATATTATTTCCGTTAAATTAATGTCTCCCCTGGATAAGAATATGATATATTTTTTTTGGCCCATCACTGGTTTTTGACAGCCCGTTAAAGTGACCTGTTTGTGCTAGGCTAATAATAACTGCTATTCTTTTTGGCATACTTTTAATAAGAGCCTCGCAGGTCTCTACTGGTGTCTCATACCACAGTTTTTGGACACCTTCCCATAATTTTGGTTTATTTGAAAATGAATGCTTTGCCAATTTCTTTTTTAAGTCTCCCCACAAGTTTTCAATGGGGTTAAGGTCGGGGAATTGGCTTGGCCACTTCAGAAAGTCAAATTTTTGGTCCTCGAAAAATTTAGATAACAGCCTTGATGTGTGTTTAGGATCATTATCTTGCTGAAATACCCAACGTAATGGCATATTTTCCTCAGTATACGATACCATAACTGTTTCCAATATGGATTTGTACTCTTCAGCATTCATTTTGTTCGTAGTCTGATAAACTGGACCTACGCCGTACCAGGAGAAGCAACCCCATACCATTATATTGCCACCTCCATGTTTGACTGTTTTTTTGGTAAGCCGTGGATGGAATTCCTTTCCATTAGGGCGTCGAACATTCCTTTCACAGTCATTCCCAAACAAATTAATCTTGGTTTCATCGCTCCATAATATGTTTCTCCATTTTTTCTCCCCGTTGCATCCTACCCAGTCTTTGTGGTCCCTTGCAAAAGTTTGCCTCATGGTGATACTTTTTTTTGCGCATAAGTGCGACTTTTCTGGCAATTCTTCCTGGTAGGTTGGCATCTTGTAGTCGTCTTCGGATAGTTGGAGCACTAACTGAATTCCCAATTTCGGCTGCAATAGCCTTCGATGACTTAAATGGGTCCTTTTTGCTCAAAGTTACTATGTAGTGGTCAAGGGTTTCTGTTGTTTTTTGTGGCCTTCCACGGGTTTCCTGTCTTGGTTTTCTTTCTAATGCATTTTTAACCAAAGTATGAGACCTGTTCATTGGCGATGGCTCGTAAAGATTTGCCTTCTTTTCTCAGACTAAGAACCAATCGAGCTTCTTCTTTAGTACAATGAGAATTTCTACCCATTTTTTCTAAAAAAAATAATTATTTAATTCTCTGTATTGACAGGAGCTATACTTAATTTACCTTTAGTTACCAAAAGATCACTGATTACAAAATTATTCACTTGATACATGTGAGAAACGGAGACTGTACCTATTATTATGATCAGGCGAAATGTGTGGTGGACTCGCAATTTATAGAAAAGCTGTGATATACGGGGCAGCCCCTCTTTCAACTCTTTGTCACAGTGTGGCCAGACATTGACAACAACAAAAAACCAAAATTTAAAAAGTTGTCAACACTAGAAGTACGAAAAAACCATCTATAATTAAAAAATTCCGGTGTGTACCTATTAATATGATCAGGTGTGTATATTAAGGCGGTTTAAAATATGCAAAATACTCATAAAGATGTATTTTCTAGTGTAAAGCGCTTAAATTAGATAAGCTTTTGTTTTGTGTTGTATTAAATATTATTGATGGAACATATTTTATGTAGAACCTAGCCTCAATACCTGTGCTTCGTGGAGCAGAACTAGCAAGATGACGCCGGATTACCGAAAGTGATAATGTGGTAGTAAGTGTTATTGTGTATACATTTGTACAGAGTTAACAACTTAAGCGCATATTTGAGCAATTTCGAAATAATTGAATATTTAATATTTAGACAAGGTAAATTTTCGTTTTGTCGATTTACTGTAAGTTTGGTTGACTGGCTGCGCGATCAAATAAACCGAAATTTCGTTTCTGAAAGCTTAATGACATAAAAAATAGAGGCACGGTAACTTCGGCTCAACCAAAGCTTATATACCCTTGCAGCTCGATGATTTTAAATGATTTTCATTCCACAATTTCATTCATTCGACCGATTGTTCCTGTGGCAGCCATATGCTTCAGTCAACCGATTTGGACCAAACTTAGCAGAATTATGAGGAAGCATATAATATTTAAAAATATGGAGTTTTGGAGCGGTTGCATTAAGACTATTTCTTAGACCTATCTTTTATATGGCAGCTGTATTATACAGTTTTCCGATTTTCATAAAACTTTCTAGAATTATGAAAAAACATAGAAAACTAATAAATACGAGGTTTTTGGGACGTTTGCATTGAAAACAAAAAAATTTTTCTCACTAATAGCCTATTTCCACTGGCTTCATTTCTTATCATTTTCATTTCTAAAAATGATGCTGTTTCCATTGACAAATCTTCATCATTTTGATATTCGCAATGCCACGTTGACAAAAACAGCTGAATGGTTTGATTTAAACAACAGGCGCCACTTTCAAACTCACGGGGAGCTTTTGCAATATTTACCCAAAAAAAGACATACCCGGCAGGAAAGCAATTACCATGGGCGAACGCATTGTTAACGCCCTGAATATTCAGCAGAAAGCTAAATACACAACTTATTTTGACTAAATTATATTATAAACAAAATTGCGCCTTATTTTTAAATTCAAATCAATAGTTTATTGGTGATGACACTTTCTATTTCCAGAGAGTAACGAGTAGTGCCAGAGTGTAGCGAGTACTTTTTAAAAAAATACCAAATTCCTTCGTGGGGAATGCCATCATTTTTGAGAAATGAAGGAAATGAAGGGCAAAATGCAACAACAATTTGTATGGAAGAAATGATATCATTTTCTTCATTTCTTGTCATTTCAAGAAATGAAGCTTCATTTCTTTGGTGGAAATAGGCTATAAGACTTGTTTTTCGGCCGATCGTTCCTATGGCGGCTATATGCTATAGTCTTCCGACAAATGTACAGCGTATAAGTACCGATAAACTTTGTACAAGGTTGAGTAAAGATAGCTTTAAAGCTGACGGAGGAGAAGTATGTAGGTGGCGGGAGTGGCCTGGTCACACCGGCAAAAAAAATAAATTCGAAATTAACTTATAATATAAACAGCAAATATTTGAAGTTTCAACTTTCTATCTTTAAATTTTTTGCCGGCTCTAGGTCTCGTTATGTTGGTACATAACTTTAAAACAGGGACACACCACACCACAAAGCAGGTTAGTTGACCGAACAGCTGTTTCAATGGTATTTCTACCATATCATCAGCGGTCTTCACCTGGTACCACAATCAGAAAACAACTCCTGTTCAGTCTGTTCGGTCAACTAACCTCCTTTGTGGTGTGTCCCTGTTTTAAAGTTATGTACCAACATAACGAGACCTAGAGCCGGCAAAAAATTTGAAGGTTTAATTAACATAAAGGTCGTTAAAACATACATACTTTCTATCTTTTTTAGAGATTATGCCAAAAAAAAAAAGGCAATTCAGCCCAATGTGCATTGGAGGCGGGAATTTAGTATAACAATTGTGGTGACTCCCTTCATATTATATGGTGAATTTTCCAAAATTTTAGCTCTCACCTTTTTTTAACCAGCAAAAGATGTTGTAGCTGTGTGTTGCTAGACGAACTAGACGTGATCAAGAAAAACTGGGTGTGAGGTGTTGCTCCCTGATGCCTCTAGTTTCATAATTTATTGGTCCCGTTCCCAGGCAATTTTGAGTGTTCCACTGTGTTATAGTGCTACTTAATTGCTACCCAAATATAGAACAATCTTTTTAAAAATCCAAGATTTTCATATTTTTTAAAAACATCTTGTCGTTCGAACGTAACGTCACGTCAGTTTGGAAATGGCCATAAGAAAAACATAAGTTAGTCGAAAAAGGGGAAAGCAAATGCATTTGGAAGCTCATTTATGATGAGTCCTTTTTAAGCTCTTTTGAAGATTAAAGATGTTAAATTCATGTCCGATTTAAAGAAGACTCGGAAACCTCAAGGATATGCTCAAAACGTGATTTATTTAAATACGACCAGAAAGAGACTTGCAAATGATTGGAAATATGACTCGAGTTGAGTCAAAACTGATGAGAAAACGGGCTATAAACGACTCTTTAAGAAGATTCTCGGCTTGGGCACCATATTCTCCCCACAAAAGTATCATTTATGACTATTTTAATCAGACAGAGGACTCAACTGTGTTCAGAAATTTCATAAAATGCTAGCTGGGTATGTACGTAGAAGGTGAGGCTGCCAAAATTCAAAGACCAGGCACATTTGAAAGACTTCCTTGGAACACGTATGAATGATAACAATAAGGAATGTGGTCCAGTCGACTTTACGACTCATATATTATATGTATATGTAGCTTGGTAATCTGGACGCGTTATCCTGATCAAATATATGTCTAAATTTTGACCGAATGTTGAGACCATCTATGAACCCAGACTCGAACCAAAAACTTGGGTTCGATTAGTACAGGAACCGGTCCGCGAACCGAAACTTAGACTTGCTTTGTATTTTGTCTCAAAGTGACAATAAAGTGAAAAGAAATCAAATTAACAAATTAAAGGTCCAATTGCTTCTTAATGATATGGATATCATTCGAACAGGTATTAACTATGATTTGAATTATTTAACACATTGTTTAATGTGGTATATCGTATAAAACAAATGAAAATCATAAATGACCTTTTGTGAGTGTTTTTCGTTTACTGTTTGTACTTTCCCTTAAGATTTTAGTTGTGATGTCGATCGATTACGATGTTTATGTTTATTATTATCAATTGTTAATAATAATAGATTAATATAAAAAAAGAATCAGCTGCCCGGAGCTGCCCAGCGTCATAATGTTCTGATCCGAGTGCAGCAGGTATTTGTGTTTTGTTGTTTGTACTTTCCATGTTATGTGCTCTGGTATGTGTTTGTTATTGTTATAAGTGTAGTAAATGTCAAATTCGTTTGCGTTTTATTTATTATTACTAATGTTAATTTTGGTTTATTTGAATTGGCAAAAGGCAATTATTTTCAATGCACCATTTCGTACAACTTAATTTTTCAAAAGTGGTTGGCTCTAAATGGCACTAATGCTGAAAGAGCTCGTCATATCGTTGATTCGATTAAGCTGGAGCTGGAAAAAGAAGGCTACATTGCAGATCCAGAAGAGTTAAAGAATTGTGTCTTTGCCGTCTGCCAAAAATTGTCCGTCCGTTGGCAAAAGAGCAATCGTACCAAATTGAATGTTCTGGAGAAGCATTCGGATTGGCTTGATATGAAGCTCTCCTTCACACTGACTGAAAAAGCTAAAAAATCAAATGAATCTAATGGTCGTGGGCGTCCCAAATCCGATTTTACCGAGTCTTCAACAACGACGAATAGCCAAAATTGCTGAAATAGATGAGTCCTGTGCAAACGCTTTAGGGAATGCCTCCCAAAAGGCAAATCAAACTTTAACTGAAGCAAATGTTAATGAAATTGTTGCATTAATGATGGATGCAAATTTAACAAAAAACCAATATTTACTGATTCGACGTTTTGTTAACACAAAGATTTCATTTAATTTATTACCCAGTTACGATAATGTTCTACAAGCTAAAGCACACAGTTATCCAAGTAACATTAGTGTAAACGAATCACTCGCTGAAGTTGATCTACAAAGTTTACTTGATCATACAGCATCACGTATTGTGAATCTTCAGATGGATGATATTAATCAAATTAAGGATGATTCTGTCAACACACTGACCTTAATTGGAAAATGGGGCTTCGACGGCAGCACTGGACACTCTGAATATCAGCAAAAGTTTGCCAATAATAATTTGGAAGACAATTCTTTATTTGTCACTTCTTATGTGCCTTTACAACTTAAAACTAAGTCGCAGAGTCCAATAATTGTTTGGAAAAACCCAAGGCCATCATCGACCCGCTTTTGTAGACCAATAAGGTTTCAATTTAAAAAGGAATCGTCCCAGTTGTCCATTGCAGAGGAGATGTATATAAAACAAAAAATTACTCGAATTACTAAAAGACTGTGCATAGAGCACAGTCTTCAACTCACAATGGTGGACGGTAAAGTTTGCAATGCATTGAGTGGAACGTCTTCCACGAAGTGTTATACATATATGCGAAGCGAAGCCGACAGAAATGAATAATATAGATAACTGTCTGAAAAAAAAGTTCACGAATGTCGGTATGAATTTGGCTTATCCCCTCTACATGCATGCATACATACGGTTTTTTGAGTATTTTCTTCATATATCCAATCGCTTGGAGATAAAGTTGTGGCAAATCAGATCTTCAATACATAAAAAAGATCTATTGATACGGAAATGAAAGCTACAAATTGAGTTTCGAAAGAAAGTGGAACTTATAGTAGACAGACCAAAGTTTGGCGGTAGTGGTACATCAAACGACAAAAACACAGCTCGTAAATTTTTTAAATATCCTGGACTGGGTGCAAAAATTTAATTAACTGGTCTTGACAAAAATTTAATTAACAGATGCGCCACCGTTTTGCTTTAAATTCTGGCTACAAAATAAATGTAGACAAATTTAGAGATTATGCGCTGGAGACAGCAAGGGGACTTGTGGAAACTTATCCATGGTAAAACATGCCAGCTTCGGTGCATAAAATATTAATACACGGTCCTGAGGTTATTAACAGAGCATTAGTATCGATTGAAGAGCTCTCTGAGGAAGCTGCAGAGGCTAAAAATAAAGATATTAAAAAATACAGATTTCAACATACTAGAAAAATCTCGCGATCCGCCACTAACTCAGACCTTCTGAATAGATTACTACTAAGTTCAGATCCTCTCATAAGTGGATTAAGAAAATTACCTTGCAAAAAAAAAACTTTATTGAAAGTCTGTTTTTGAATTATTTGAGGATTAATTAATTACTTTGTTTTTAAAATGCATTTAAATATTTTCTTTATAATTTTTGTTAATAAATTTTGTGTTCAGAAGTATTTTAAAAAAAGATATTTTATTCAAACTATAGGTATATACATAAATATATGTAAATGGGTGGTATGGGCGTATGACCATGACCAATTTTTTCAAAATAGTTTTATACTATTGTTAAAGGCTTACAGTTAAATTATAAACCTGGAGGACACGTAGAACTATTTTTGTCGCATACTTCCATACAAGTCCGACCACTGTGCCCCGGTCCGAACCTTCTGCAATTTTAGAGGTTTGCAGCCTTGGTTTTAAGCTGCATACACTAATCTCAGAATCGACAAGTATTTAGAAGAAACGATTCACGAACCGAACCTTAAATTTTAAATGGGTTCGAAAGTACGGAAAGAACCATAGGAGAAATTTTGAAAGTTTTGCCACCTAAAAATAAAATCAGATTTCTAGCAGCGGATCTCCTGTAAATTCGACCAATCGCAGTCTAGAAGTAATCTCGACGGATTCTTTAAAGTCAGTGCTAATAGATTGGTTTTCGTATTTCTCTTAAATCTGCACGGAAATGTACTTTTCTTGATCTTCCAAAGTTGACACAAACATAGATCGCGTGTAGTCTAGGTTAGTAGCCTGGAGGGTTACCTTAAGGTTAATATGGTTTTTGTTTAATCGTTTTCGATTTTCTAAAAATTGACAAAAATACGATAAAACCTATAGTGTCAGGGTCTCGGTCTCACAGTTCCAAACTTAGATAGTGCCCCCAAAATCTGAGACGTCCCTGTTGCCCAACCAGCTGCTTGATGGGTTCAAATTTGATAAGCCCCTGCACTCATTATACTAAATGGTAAACTAGATCATCAGCGTCGACCTATTGAAAGTGAAATGCTAACCTAAAAATGAAATCGACATGCGAGATTTGTTGTTAAAGATGACACAGATTTTGTGGCCATTAACAATTTTTATATTTGAATAGTAAATGGGCAATAAATTAAACTGGGTGGTCTGTGAGCCAAATAAAAGCGTATTAATTGTAGATTAGACAGAATTTGTTATTAACGATAACCACCACGTTGATGATAACCACCTCCGCCGCCGCCACGTCCTCCGCCGCCGCCGCCGCGTCCACCTCCACCGCCACGTCCTCCTCCGCCTCCAGAGTTATTCCAGCCCGTGCCCTGAACACGGCCACTGCCGCTAATCCACTGCTGATCCCGATCTCCATGTTCGCGTTGCTGCTGGGGCTGCTGTTGTTGCCAATTGCCGCCGCCACCGCCACCACCACCATTAGCTCCTCCGCCGCGTCCACCACGAAAATTACCACCTCCTCCCCGTCCGCCGCCACCTGGAGGGCCACTGGCCCTTTGCTGCTGCCAGGATGGCATCTCAGGCGGTGGTGGAGCATGCTCATTGGCACGACCACCGCGATCGGGCACCCTGCCTATGACATGCTTCTGTATCTTGGACGCCGTATTCTTACGCACATTAGCCGAACTGGTCTTCTCAATAATAGCCAGATCCTTGCAAGCTGCCAGCATAGCCACTATATTGGTATGCTCCCCACCGATCCTCCATTGCTCCAGCTCCTGAAGCTTGCGCTGGTAACGTTGTGCTATTTCATTCTCACGATTATGCATAGACTCCGACCACTGAAAGCTCTGTACAGTGGCCTCCAGGCGGGTAAGCATCATCTGACGTCGCAGATTATACTCGTTGTCCAAATCTTTATGCATAACCTCCAACTGCCGCCACTGTGCATCACTGAGGGGTTTCTTCAATCCGAGCAGTGGATCACTGACAACACCACGATGCGTCTGCTTTAACGCCTGGTCAAGCTTAGGGCTTAGCTTATCAAATAATGACTTTGTATTCACATCCTTGGGCAACTCGCCCAATTGCAAATCCTGGGCCAGGTCCAACACCTTCTGCTGGATATTTGATTCAGTCTTGGATCTTTTGCTGGGCGGTTCTATGCTACGTTGCTGCTTCAGTGACATCTTGGTGGCCATCAGCTCCGAGGTTAAGTAGTCGAGCAACTGCAGCAGTGAGTCACGTTTCAGGAATCTATCCGAGATGGGTCCCAGAACCAGCTGACGATAGGGACACCCCAGCTCGGTGAGCAGCAGGGATAGCTCAAATGCAAACTCATCATGATCCTTGCTATCGGAGGTTACATGCTCGTCGGTATTGCGAAGAACATGCAGTTCGTGGGCCAGCCAGTAGAGAACATCACGCAAATCGCCGCTGGCCATGCCCGTGTCCAGCGCCTGGCTAAGAGTGGCCTGTTGCCGGCAAGCTCCTTGAAAGCTTAACGCCTGCAGCGAGTCCACAATATCCAGCTCGAGCTCCATTTCTAATTTAAAATTAATTAAGAATCGATACCTTATGTGGCACTAACGCATTAGTGCGGCCATCCTCGTCTATTTTTGACATTAGTGTGACCACCCTCGACTATTTTTGTCTTAGAGATGGCACAAACTATCGATATGGAAATGCGCTATCGACACTTGAATTTGTTTCCTAACTGATTTTTAAGCGTGGAGAATTATTTCTGAATTCTTTTCGTGCCAATTCGAATACGAAATCAATCTTGTGGGCAACATTTCATTTGTAATATTGTGGAGATTAAGATGTGTCTTGTGTGGCGGAATGAAATAGGAGAATTTCTATATAACTTTTATTTAAATGGTACAAAAAAATAGCGTAATTTGCAAGATTATTATAAGATTATCTATGAAAGAGATAGATGTTTACATGAGGCGTTGGCAAATAGAAGGTGTAGATCTAATGGTCAAAGATTCTCATTTCTGCTTAGACCAGCGATGTCCAAAATTTGAAAAGGCAGCCACGCGTGTTTGGCAAGCCAAATTCTGCCGGCGTCACAGCCGACACATATATAGAGCAGAGATGGGCGCGTCGCGACGTTCCAATGCACACGGGGCAGCGTGTCCAATTGTGAATAAAGAAAAAATGAGCGCTATGTGCACAGATGGTGCAAAAGTAATGAGAGGAAATAATAATGGTCTTGTGGGAATAATGCGAAAGAACGGGCTGTCTTGTCCAACATTCCATTGCATTATTCACCAGCAAGCACTTTTCGCAAAGGAAATAAAAATGAAAAACGTTATGGACACGGCAATTAAAATTATAAATAAAATAAGAGGCGGATACAAAATCACTAACCCACCGAAAATTTAACAGTTTTTTAGAAGATTTGCATTCAGACTACTGTAACGGTCGGCTGGCATGTGCCACACAGTGAACAAAAATGTCCCGTGACACCACAATAAACTGCACTCTGGAGCAAAGTAAGCCGGGCGGGACTCCTTGTTGGGCTAGCTAACAATCGGCTTCTGGGAGGTTCTTGGCTATCCGCTGATCCAGGCCATTCAGACACATTTTATTTATGAGTCCCTGTAACAAACTTATGGCCAGCAATTATTCGGTCTGGACTAGGGATAGTACTCCCAGATGATATGGAGATACTGGCGTCTATACCCTCCCTACCGTGATTCATGTGCGCGATACTTAATCATGAATCCCTTAACCAATCTACTTTTGCAAACTTAACTCCAGTCGCTGCCACACATTAAAACTCTATTTCATTATCCTTTTAGGACTCAATTATACAATATATTCAATATCAAAACAAAAAAATATTTCAGGAACTTTATTGTGTTGTGTCGTAAATGCTATTAATATGTCTATGAATATTCAAATACAGGAACTAGTTTTAAACCGAAGCATTAACGTGATGTGGTGTTCAACCAACTAAATATAACGATCTTCCCAAACAAAAGTAATCAAAGTGTAACTAAGTCTATAGTCAAACGCTGGAGAGCGGACATCAAAACCGATGCTCAAACATTGAGAGCCTTTGACATTCTCAGGCGGCACCGGCCTCAGAAGGTGGGTGACCTCTTGAGTCTAGTATACAACAAATAAATTTATTTAGTACATTATCACTTACCCACAGAGATTGATGAAGGCCGAGACGGACGAGAATTCATAAAGAGATTAAATTTGTTTGTTGTGTTTGTAAATTAAGGCTGCGACGGTTGGCTAAAGCGGGATTTCACTGTTCTCTTTTGTTGTTGGGGGCGGGCGTATTTTCACACTTATCTTTCGTTGTACATTTCTTTTCGACACACTCGGCCATTCCTGGATAAATCAAATTATGCTTCTCCTGGCGAGTAGCCAATCTTTAAGCTAGGTTTGCCGTATCAATATGGCCATTAATGCCGTCCAGCTAGGTTTTGATATAGATGGCACACCTCTGGGCGAGGGGGGGAGTCTTTGCAACACCCCGGCTGCGGGGGTCTGCGGCTAGCGGCTGCTGCCAATTAGCAGAACCGTTCCCTTGCTTCTTTCGGGTGTCAGATGCCAAGGCAAAACTTGCGGGCTGCCTGGAGAGTCAGAATCGCACGATCAAAGTAGGCCGGCAAGATTTGAGGTTATGTAGCTCCAACAGGTGAATACGAATACGAAAAGTCTGGTAATGTTCACAGGTCTGGAATTAGCTTGGGCTCCTGTGGCTCGCAAATAGGGAACAAAGCCCAATTAGGAGGCAAGCGCCCGCGCACCACGAGACAGGGACCGACGAAGGCTACAACGAATAGAAGAAGAAGCGCACTTTATGAGATCACAAGCCAGCAGCTGAATTGAGGACCATTAATTAACGGTAATAAGCACAAGAACTGACTGGTGATATACAACTCAGGATTCCCAATGTTCCCTGCTTAATGTTGGCGCACGTGACCGCCAAAATGTGTGCAGGTACTCTCGATGGTCGAAGAAATAGGTCTGCTCCGTTCAACATTTGCAATGGGAAAGAAAGATAGAAAACGGAAGCCGCCATGCCAAAAATAAATGGCTGACATACAGGGTCGCTTTGCTATTTTTAGTATTTTTCTTCCACTCCCTTTGAACTAGTTCCTGGTTCTGACTCACAAGTCACTTAATCATCTCGAGGGAAGCGAATAATAATAACAATTTATGGTTTGTGTAACTCGACCATTACACTACGGAGATCTTTTGCTGAATACAGAAGTGCGATGGCTCAGTCGCGGAAAGAGTTTGGGGCGTTTTTTTAATTTAAGACAAGAAATTGTATTATTTTTGAAATCGTCAACAACACCGACTACCGATGAGTTTGTCATTGCATTGGAAGATAAGGAATTTCAACTGGACTTGGCGTTTTAATGCGACCTAACCGAAATGCTAAATGACCTGAACTTATCTCTTTAATACAAAAACACCAATATAATAACTCTTGTAACAATAAGCTGCATTTACTAAAAGACCAACTCAAAAACAATAGCCTTCAATCTCTAAAGAACACTTCACTCATTTTTTCTGGCTTAAAATTGAATAATTTGGACTTCTTTCAAAATTATGCCAACATCGTGACATCAGTTGAAAATAATTGCAACCAAAGATTTCAAGACATAAGCTGCATTAAAAATTTGATAGATCTACACGACTACCCTCTTATATGCGAAGTCCAGGAACATAACGCAGAAATCCAAAGCGATCTAAAAGAATTACGAGATGATATTGAAATACCTTCATGTATAGAATATGCTCCCAAACTCCCAAATCTGAATCTCAACTAGAAAAGGTTCAAATAGCCTGTGTATTGTTCGTGCTCCGGGCGCTCCGAAACGAGCGCCAGGTCAGAATTTTCAACGGTCGGTGAGGGCAGATACACAGCCACTTGGCATTTCTACAGGCATTGTCAGTTGGAAAGTTTAATACATACAGTATTGATTGTGTGTGTTTCAAAAGGAACCGTGATGTACGTAGTATATATTTTGATGTCCTTCCCGCCGAACTTTAGTATGAAAACCGTTGCCGCAGCGTAAACACATTTCATATTTTCTGTATGCTTTTGCTCGCTGTTCTTCTCTGGTTTTCCAAATTATTCAAGTTCTCGCTATTTTTGAGCCATGTCTTTATATCCGAAAAGCGCGAAAGACGATTAGGATCGTGTGTCAAGGCCGAAAAAAAGACGTTTCCAAGGAAATCGTTTTATGAATAAATATAGGGAGCCTGTAGGACAGAGCGCGTCTGCTCGAAAATAAGAAACGGCGTCCCAAGAAGATGTGTGTGTAAAACTCACGCATTTTTATAGAATAATCGAGTTCATTACCGTTTTTTCTGCTATTAGCGAACTCTCTATATGCAAAATATGCAAGAAAAACTTGAATTTTGAAGAAACGGGAACTCGCGGTCTCGGTTTCAAAATTGCTGTGAAGTGCGCATGTGGAACTCGACTGATTGATTCCGGACCATTGCGAAACACTGGCTACGAAAATGGTTTATTTGCCACGAGACTTTTGGGAATCGGTCTAAGAGGTCTCAACTTATTCGTTTCAATTATGGACATAAGTAAGGGACTCAGCAAAACCACGTACGATCAGGTGATACAACATATACATGAATCGACGAAAATGGTGCTTGACGCGATGTGCCTACGAGTAGTTGAGCAAGAAAAGGGAGAAAATGAAAAAAAGGGGAGGACGTTGCTCCCAAACATCAAAACTGCCTCGCAGGAGGAGACAGCTGGTGCAAGTTTCATGTCGCAGAAAGTCGCGGAATTCCATACACCCACCCACCTCCTCTTGATGCTACTGTCGCGAAGAATATTTTCCCCATATTCGAAGATCTTTCTAGAAAAGACTTGCTGGAGAGACACACCCAAAACGCGAACGAGAGTTTCAACGCGATGATTTGGCGACTGGCACCGAAACACCTCCACTGTGGTCGTAAAATTGTCGAAATCGCCGCTTGGATTGCCGCGGGGATTTTCAACGAAGGCTATATGTCTGTGCTACGGATTATGGCGAGCATGCAGATTATAATTGGGCCGGTTTGCCGAGAAGTCGCGTCCAGGGTTTTTTCTTAATTCTCAATGAGCTAAATATCCTAACCTTTGTTTTCTTCTTTTCAGCACGCCAATATCGACGATACAATACAAATATGCTGCGCATCGATTTAATTTGTTTTATGTTTGAATCGCACACATTTTATTTTTCCAGTGTAAAGCAGTAAAACGTCACGTTGCCTTCGTGTTTCGCTGCTTCGCACACAAGCGCAACGCTTTCATTGTGTGAGTTTGGACACCACTGCTCTAAAGTCAGTCGCTGTCATAGTTGTTCATATGAGCAATCGGATCGAAGTAACAAAGGCCTGTCAAATAAATCTGCCGTATGCATGTGGAAACTGATAAAGTATGAAAGAATTTGTTGATTATTTTTACATAACTTCATTTATTGTAGTTGACCGTTTGCAATATATACTTTTATGTATATATATATATATCATTTGTATTTATAAGATAGTATATAAGTATGTATTTTTGTATGTAATTTTGTTTGTTTTTTTTTTTGTAAAGCAGGAAGTTGTAGGATTCGCATGAGTGTTGCACCTTTGGTGCCACCAAAAAGTTTACATTTTCTTAATAATTTCTTCTTTTTTTTTTTTGTTTATACATACAACATTGATGTACTTAAAATGAACACACACATTTAGCTAGATGTAATGTATACATAATATAATATTCAGTTACTTCATGTCTTCCCGATACGTACTAAAATTAATAGAAACAAGAATAATCGACTACACGAATACAAAAACAAAAATTTTCTTTCGCTGCTGCTACTCAAAGACAATGGCACAAAAATAAATTCCGCAAAGAATATCCAAAATCCAAAAAAAAATCAATGCACTGGGCAAAGCATTTGCCGTAATTGCGGTTTGGTTTTGTAGTTTAAGTGAAGCTATACTGATTATCAACTGCACGTCCGCTGCACTCGCCACTGCCGCCGCCAGATGTGGATGAGGCATTGGCCATGCCACCGGCCTCGTTGCCATGGCGTGCTGAGGACAAGCTCGTTGGTTGCTGCTGCTGCTGATGATGATGGGCCTGCAGGGATGCATTCGAGGCACGCAGATGCGGCTGATCCAGATAATTTTGTGCAGCCGATTGCTGTGAACTGTGCACCGAAAGCGTTGTGGGATCCAAATGAAAATAGACTTGCTCCGGAAAATAGACGTGTGTTGGCTCCTGTGGCAGTTCGATTTCGTTTGTCTTTAGGCGAACACTTAGATTCATGGTAATCACTTCGTTGCACTGTGGGGAAAGAGAAAACGAGTGTGCGAGATTCAGGTTAGATGTGGTTCAAGTTCGTGTTGTGGTGGGAGTGTGTGGTGAAACATGAAACATGCGACATTAAGCAAACGCATTCAAACCGAGGCGGAAAAAAATTGAAAAAAAACACAAACTAATAAACAATTAAGAATGAGAAGTTCTGGAAAACTGATTTAGGGTAGCAGAATTGCCAACTCTTCTCGGTTGTTAATTAATTATTATGGATTTCCTTAAGTATAAGACAAGAGTTGGACATTCTAGTTCAATTTAATGATTACAATAGTTAATCACCTAATACTAAAAGTTCGATGGTCTAAGGTCATAAGTTGCACTAAGTCCCCGGTTTCGCTCACAAGTGGAACTAGTTCCACTGTAGTGAAAAAAGTACTGTTCATGACAAGAATTGCCTTGACAATTCATATGTAAAAAAAAAACTGCTGGATATTTTTCATAGGTTGAACATTTATTGGAAAGATCTGTTCATATCATTTATATATGAAAACCAATTTCAGTCAAATGACCACCACGGCTGAATTGGCAGTAGCTCATTCAATCCAACCAATTTTTGAGAACATTTTCAATTGTTCCGGCACATATGTCAGCAATAGCAACTCGATTCTCGTTATTCAACTTATCAATTGTTTTAGGATTGTTTGCATAACATTTGTTCTTGACCGCTCCCCAAGGATAATAGTCTAACGGTGTCAGATCACAGCTTCACATCTCCATATTTGCAGATTATTCGATTTTCGAAGATAGGGCGCAGAACACCGATTGTGGCGTCTTGTTGAAACCAATTCCTCAATTTCCTCAAAGAACCAATCACTTAACATTGATCGGTAGCGCTCACCATTCACGGTCACACTGGCTCCTTCTTCATTTTCAAAGAAAAATGGACCAATGATGCCTCGAGACCAATATCCGCACCAAACAGTGACACTTTGAGGGTGTATTGGCTTCTCGACGACGATATGCGGATTTTCTATGCCCCAGATGCGACAATTTTGTTGATTAACATAACCACTGAGGTGGAAATGTGCTTCATGCGAAAAGATGATTTTTCGGTAAAACGATCTTCCGCCCAATTTGCGAACTGTAGACGATTCGGATGGTCAATTGGCTTTAGCTGCAGCACAAATTGAACTTTGTATGGCTTCATGGCAAGGTCTTTATGCAAAATTCACATCAAAGAAGTGCGCGAAATGTCCAAATTGTTAGAGATCGATGGCGAGTTGATCTTGCTGGTTATTCACGCACATTTTCAGCAACCGCAGCTATGTTTTCGGTCGAGCGCACCGGACGAGTACGTACACGGATTGGTTTATCCACCAACATTCCAGTTTCCAGAACTCTCTTCAAGAATTGATCCACAAAATTGAGATTTCGGAACATTTTTTTTGTTAAATGTTTTTTTCAAATTTCACACAGTTTGAGTCGAGGACTCACCACTTTGGAAATATGTTTTTAATATTTCCCCCAACTTTCTTCACGCGAATAGCGACCCATTTCGTAAATGTCAAATAGTCGCTTTCCGAATGACATTTGATGTTTTTAAAGTCAAATTATGAATAGTTTAAATTCCAAAAACTAGATGGACCACCCTGTATTATATTGGGTTAAGCAGGGCATCCTCACACGAATTTGTTCGACGAACAAATTTGTCAAACAAGAATTCATTTGCCCACTAACCAGGTAAACATTTCTCACGAACATCATTTGCTTGAAAATTTCAACGAGTAAACATGAAACGAGAAAGCCAAGCTAACTTCGTCTGTGCCGAAGTTTTTATACCCTTGCAAACGTCACAGTTTATGAACGCTTAAATAAAAATCCAACATTTTTGTAACTAAAACCAATTTTCCGACACATAAACATCTGATTTCGACCAAATTTCGCGAATCTTTTTGAAAACATCAAATTAACAATCGCCGAGTTTAAGAAAGATAAAATTTAAAACAAAAAGTTTTTCTCACTAAGACTCATTTTCCGACCGGACCGATCGGATCTTATGGCAGCATTAAGATATAGTCATCCGATTTTGACAAAATTTTGCGAATATATTTGAAAGCATATACAATTAGTAATCAGTGAGTTTAACGACGCTAGCATAAAAAACAAAACAAATTTCTTACTAAGACTCATTTTAATAAGATATAGTAACCCGTTGTAGATCAACTTTTTCAAATTAGTTTGAAAGCGTTTAATATTAATAATCCCCGACCTTAAGAACGATTTACTTGAAAACAAAAAAGTTTTTTCTCACAAAGACCCATTTTCATCACCCATATGGCAGCTATAAGATATGGTCAAAAATCTGGCAAATCTGTTTGAAAGCATATAATATTAATAATAGCCGAGCTTGAGGACGCTAACAGTAAAAACAAAAAAGTTTTTCTCACTAAGACCCGTTTTTCGACCGATGGTTCCTATGTCAGCTATAAGATATAGTCATCCGATCTTGACCAAAATTTGCAAATCTGTTTAAAAGCATATAATATTAATAATGACCGAATTTAAGGACGCTAACACTCAAAACAAAAAAGTTTTTCTCACTAAGACCCGTTTTTCGACCGATGGTTCCTATGTCAGCTATAAGATATAGTCATCCGATCCAGTCGGTTCCGACATATTAGCAGCCTGCAATAAATAGAAGACTCTGTGGAAAATTTCAGCTCGATAGCTTTAAAACTGAGAGACTAGTTTGCGTAGAAACAGACGGACAGACAGGCAGACGGACAGACAGACAGACAGACAGACAGACGGACGGACAAAGCTCAATCGACTCAGCTCGTCGCCCTGATCTAGAATATATATAGTTTATGGGGTCGGAAATGAATATTTCTATGCGTTGCAAACTTCTGGGCAAAATTATAATACCCTTTGCAAGGGTATAAAAACTAAACGGCAGAAATTCCAAAAATCGAAGTTGTAATTCAGGTGCATTAAATGGCTTAAACAGTGGCCAATCAACCTCTAAGGTCTTAAATCAGGCATGCCCAAAAGCCGCATACGACAGAGCACTCACCAATACTCACAAAGATAAGCACCAATACCAATAATGAAATTATTGTTGGTCAGTTTGCTTGCGCTCGCAAACGCCAATCAAAGAAGAGAACTAAACCGGGTTTTGTTCTACGCGTCGCATACACACGAAATCGTTAGCGTGTGTGTCGTTTTGTATGCCTCGCGCCCTGATTGATTTCCTATGTTTGGTGGAATTACAATAACAAAACGTACCCAAAGAGCATACGGCTGGGCATCGCTGTCTTAAATGTACAGTTTTGAAGGTTTCATTACCGTTGCTTTGCAGTCAAGAAACCTAAGGTCGAACATTATTTCAATACCTGCACGGAGGCTAATTTTTGACCATTTTTATCAGATACGTGATAAGTGAAGGCTATTTTTCTGGTTCCTGGTAAGGTTTTTTTTTCTATTTTGTGTACGAAATCGTGCATTAGGTTAATTTAACTTATTTCAGATTTCATGTAAAAGTGTAATAAAAGAAACGAACTAAAAAGTCACATTTTAATATCTTTTTTCTTCTTCTTCTTTATTGGCCCGATGTTGCATCACAACCGCTTGACGGTCTTGGCCTCTGCTATAAATGCCCTCCACTCGCTTCTGCATTGTGCAAGCTGGCACCAGTTGTTCACACCAAGGTTGGAAATGTCTTTCCGCACTTGATCATCCCATATTTTTTGGACCGGAAAAATTTAGGACTGACTTTGGTCCAGACTAAGTTGGTAATTTCTTAATACTTTAGACCAGAGATGGGCATGCACACATATCGTCACACTTTTCACACGCATACAAGCACAATTTGCGTGCGCTGCAGCGAAAAAACGAAGTGTTTTCAGTACAGCGTACGCTGCAAGTTAACGTTCACTCATTGTGTTTATTAATTATTATACGTTAATTTTAAACGCTTAGAAGGAGTATTAACAAAATGTATAAATACATAATATTTACATGTAAATATGAGTATATTTTTTTTTGTAAGGAGATGAAATGCAGTTACGCATGATACAGTGACTGACTTTCATGATATCTGTCCTGTCCTAAAGACTAAAACACCCCCGCTTGTCAAAACCTAACTAACCCAAGGTAATTTCAACTACACTGAGATGTAAAATGGATAACAAAATTGCTTTTGAGGAAATTTTAGTCGTTATTTTGTATTGATATTATTGAATCCATATTAATTTCTCCCTCATACGTTTTGATTCGGAGGAGATCGGCTAAATGCTTATCAGTTATTCGATTTCTTTGTTTGTTTAAGATGATCTTCATTGTTGAAAAAGCCGATTCGCAGTTGTATGTCGACCCAAACATTGAATACAATTTATATATTATATTTGGTCTTTCATTTTTGGGTATTGTTCTTCATCAACTGCTTTCCAAAAATTAACGCCAGATAGCAAAGGAATTGAAAAATCTTGTGTCATTTTTTCTAATTCCGTTTGTAGCTCAGGGTCTTGCTTTTCAATTTCACAATTTAAGGGGTTTTCTATTATATTATTTATCTATTCTAATCTATTATATTATTTATTTTGTTAAAATCTTTAAATCGCATTTCATAGTCTGTTAATAAATTTTTAAGAATTGTAAGGTATTCTAATTTTTTATCGAA